>QODF01000079.1:2736387-2814965 GCA_024372805.1 Oostethus manadensis | reverse complement strand
GTTAGCTTCATTGGCCACTCTAAATTGTCCATTAGAGTGTGAATATGAGTGTGACTGTTTGTATGTCTTTGTTTGTCTATATGTGCCCTCCGATTGGCTGGCGACCAGTCCAGGGTGTACCCCGCCTCCCGCCCAAAGTCAGCTGGGATAGGCTCCAGCATACCCGCGACCCTAATGAGGATAAGCGGCATAGAAAATGGATGAATGAATGAATACACACTCAGTATCTTTGCACAATGCTTGGCAGATTGGAGCAAACAACGTTGCATGTCGTTGCTCCACTAGTGTGAGTGTTCAAGGTGTGTTGCAAAAAAATACTTCCAATATACATCAGATATAATGAATGTAGATGAAGGTGAAAATAATGCTTCTAGTATGTCTATTTGCATTCTTACACCCAGTCAGGTTGCATGAATACATTCTTGTATGTGTCGCTCATTCCACTGCACTGCTGCACAGGGGACTTTCCGTAAAAACAAGTCAGTCGCAACCTTAAGTTGCTTACAGTTGACATCTATACTTACTACTTCCAAAAAGAAATCTTTGTTTTTAACAGGCTAAGGTGTGTGTTCCCAAGAGAACATTGTGGCTGTAACGTGGTTACAGTGGTTACGGTTTAGGGATTACAGCGATAGTGCAGACTCTCGTTTCCCCTCTTTTGTTACGCTTCCATTTTGTTTTCATGCAACTGAGCAGGCTTTGTAATCTTGGTGGTCTATTTATCATTTTTATTGAATAATTGGGCACTTTTGAATCATTTTGACGTGTGAGGCCAGCACATGTATGCAGCATTTTCTCCCTGACTTTACATGACTGCTGTTCTAGCTACTGCTACATTATTTGCCCATCTGCTTAAAACGTGACAATGTTTCTGGCTACGAGAAAAGCTGTATTGTGAGAATAGGGCAGCTAGAAGCAAATCAGGAAGAGAAACTATGGCATGGTTACTATGAATGATACATGTAATGTGGAAGTGGCATCGTGGGAGGGAGGATTGAAAACTTGCGGCACCTTTCATCTGGTATTCCACTCCAAGATTCTTGATGTCACCCCACAAATTCTTATTGGATTCAGGTTCGGGGATCGGGCTGGCCACTCGGTAACATTAATACTGTTGCTTTGAAACCAATACTTTGCTGCTTTACTGGTGTGTTTGGGGTCATTGTCTTGTTGAAACAGCCATTTCAAGGGCGTGTCCTCTTCAGCATAAGCCAACATGACCTCTTCAAGTATTTTGACACATGCAAACTGATCCAGGATCTCTGGTATGGGATAAATAGGCCCAACACCATAGTAGGAGAAACATGCCCATATCATGATGTTTGCACCACCATGCTTCTCTGTCTTCACTGTGCTGTGGCTTGAATTCAGAGTTTGGGGGTTGTCTCACAAACTGAGTTATTCTGGTTAATCCTCAATCCATTTCGATAGTTGTCTTCCTTTTGCTGCCACGTGTCTCTGGTTTTGTTCTCCATTTTAAGGCATTGGAGATCATTTTAGCTGAACAGCCAACATTTTTTGCACCTCTTCATACGTTTTCCCCTCTCCAATCAACTTTTTCATCAAAGTACGCTTTTCTTCTGAACGTCTTGAACGACCCATTTTCTTCAGCAGCCACCTGATTCACACCTTTTTTTTTCACCCAAAAAATACTGCTAATTGCCCAATTGCACAGCCTTAAGAGCGTGCATATGATGAATGCTGGGTCTTGTTTTTTGTCTGAGAATCTACTGCACCTACTGGTAACTTGTTTGCCATGTAGCAATAAAAATATACTAATAACAGTGATTAATCTGGTTAATCGCATTGGACTGCTATTGTTTTTAACACTACTGTACCTCGTTGTTCCCAGCGTCACTTGATTTGTGGCTATTTCTTCTATCGGAGTTTAGAACACTTGCCAACGTATTAATGCCCAAGCAGAAGCTGTAGTAATTCCACATTTGATCAAAGTTACTTAAGATTTATCAGATCAAAACAAATAGATGTTCCGACTTGTCTGCACCCTTAACCACAAAGTGTGTCATGCTCCGCAGGACAGGAGATATTTTTTCCTGTCCTACACTCTTATTTTGCCAGGCTACACTTCCTGCAAGATCTTAGTTGCAACTACCTTGCAGGGATGGAATTGCAAACACCTGTCCTTCATCCCAATTAGTGGGATTGTTAAGCCCAGCACCAGCACATGGACAGTGCTGGTTCATTGACTTCATTGGTTGTTTCTATGTTCCTGTTGGCGCTGTGACATAGATTACCTGCTTCCATGGTGATACCCNAACGTGGTTACAGTGGTTACGGTTTAGGGATTACAGCGATAGTGCAGACTCTCGTTTCCCCTCTTTTGTTACGCTTCCATTTTGTTTTCATGCAACAGAGCAGGCTTTGTAATCTTGGTGGTCTATTTATCATTTTTATTGAATAATTGGGCACTTTTGAATCATTTTGACATGTGAGGCCAGCACATGTATGCAGCATTTTCTCCCTGACTTTACATGACTGCTGTTGTCAGGGAGGATTGAAAACTGGCGGCACCTTTCATCTGGTATTCCACTCCAAGATTCTTGATGTCACCCCACAAATTCTTATTGGATTCAGGTTCGGGGATCGGGCTGGCCACTCCGTAACATTATTACTGTTGCTTTGAAACCAATACTTTGCTGCTTTACTAGTGTGTTTGGGGTGATTGTCTTGTTGAAACAGCCATTTCAAGGGCGTGTCCTCTTCAGCATAAGCCAACATGACCTCTTCAAGTATTTTGACATATGCAAACTGATCCAGGATCTCGGGTATGGGATAAGTAGGCCCAACACCATAGTAGGAGAAACATGCCCATATCATGATGTTTGCACCACCGTGCTTCTCTGTCTTCACTGTGCTGTGGCTTGAATTCAGAGTTTGGGGGTTTTCTCACAAACTGAGTTATTCTGGTTAATCGTCAATCCATTTTGATAGTTGTCTTCCATTTGCTGCCACGTGTCTCTGGTTTTGTTCTCCATTTTAAGGCATTGGAGATCATTTTAGCTGAACAGCCAACATTTTTTGCACCTCTTCATACGCTTTCCCCTCTCCAATCAACTTTTTCATCAAAGTACGCTTTTCTTCTGAACGTCTTGAACGACCCATTTTCTTCAGCAGCTACCTGATTCACACCTTTTTTTTTCACCCAAAAAATACTGCTAATTGCCCAATTGCACAGCCTTAAGAGCGTGCATATGATGAATGCTGGGTCTTGTTTGTTTTCTGAGAATCTACTGCACCTATTGGTAACTTGTTTGCCATGTAGCAATAAAAATATACTAATAACAGTGATTAATCTGGTTAATCGCATTGGACTGCTATTGTTTTAAACACTACTGTACCTCGTTGTTCCCAGCGTCACTTGATTTGTGGCTATTTCTTCTATCGGAGTTTAGAACACTTGCCAACGTATTAATGCCCAAGCAGAAGCTGTAGTAATTCCACATTTGATCAAAGTTACTTAAGATTTATCAGATCAAAACAAATAGATGTTCCGACTTGTCTGCACCCTTAACCACAAAGTGTGTCATGCTCCGCAGGACAGGAGATATTTTTTCCTGTCCTACACTCTTATTTTGCCAGGCTACACTTCCTGCAAGATCTTAGTTGCAACTACCTTGCAGGGATGGAATTGCAAACACCTGTCCTTCATCCCAATTAGTGGGATTGATAAGCCCAGCACCAGCACATGGACAGTGCTGGTTCATTGACTTCATTGGTTGTTTCTATGTTCCTGTTGGCGCTGTGACATAGATTACCTGCTTCCATGGTGATACCCAAAGGCATTGTTTGCATTCACAAAGTTTTATTCCTCTGTCGCTTTTTGTTTTTGAAACCTGCTGGACTGTGAGTACCTGTTTAGTTTATTAAATATCTTTATTTTTGGCACACCCGCCTTTGGCTCTGCATTCTGGGTCTTCTGCCAACCGAAACTCGACAAAGTGGTTGTATTTACACTCATATTTATTTACTTATTTTACAAGCGCCGGTGATCACCGGTGGAAACCAGTTACAAATGCTCCAAGCTGGTATCTTGAGAAGGCAACGAACAACCCCACCTTTGAAGAGACCGCTGCTTGGAGGCGATCTGCAGTATAAGCGACCTTGATGTTCAACACCATCAATGGGACAGGTGACCATCGATGCATTGTTCTCGGCATCACAGGAGAGGGCGGGAAGGCTAGAGGGCTGCCTCCTGCCCAACTAAGGTGCTGTTCAACTGTCAGGAGGCCACTAGAATTGCTCAATCATTCCAGCAACACCCACACCACTTGCAGGACTTTGTCATTGACACTGAGGTCGCTGAGGACACCTAACCTTCTAGGTGGGTGCTATGTAGTGTCAATTCCTGGTTCCTAGCAGGTTCTGCTGGGCTGCTTTGTAAATATTATGTGCTTAATTATGTGGAAACATTGGAATACATTCCTGTATTTATTTTACTTACCATTTACAGTAATAATTGTATCATTATGTTGTGTTTTTTTTTTGTAATGTACTTTTATAAATAGTCTTGTGGACCTGTGTGTCTGCAGTTTCTCTCCATGTAAGTCGTCATTCAATGTAGTATTGGTATTTGCCCAGTATGTGTTAGCTTATCTGTTAAATCTTTCTTGTTACCATCCTTTATTCCTATCATTTATAAAGAGAAACTTCCTTCCAAGCAGCTGAAAGGCCTTTGACGCAAGATTGCCACAATATTGAAGATGATTCAAACTGTGAATGTACATTGGTCACAAACATGACTTCCTTCTGTGGTGTCCTGGGGGCCGCAAACTCCCCAGTTTTAATTACTTATTCACTATACATAGACTCACAGACACCTCACATCCATTTTTGAGGTGGCGGGACTTGTTACCTGGTGGGCAGAACTACTCAGTCGTGCTCAGCCGGCGATGTGGTTCTGCCCATGGTCTCACGCACTGCCTACACACACATCTCACCTCATAACACTCTTTGCTGGATGGGGGGGCATGGATTAGAGGGTCCAATTACATCCCTGTTTTCTTGGACGCTCCCTGGGGCAGGGGGCGCTCAAGGGAAGTGGGTTGGTTCAGCTCCGGGTCTCAAGTCGGCTGCAATGCTGGGAGGAGTGCTGTCGTGTGTGTGTCTGTGCATAGGTGCATTCCCGGTGGCCAGTTACGGTGGTATGGCCCCGTGTCTCGAGGGAGCTTGTGGTGGTGCTGCTCGCTGCATTGGGGGGGTGGCACATCCAGGTGCATATGTGAAAATGTAGGTGTGTGGGTGTATGCGTGTTGGTATGTGTGAGTGGGGCAACAGGGTTTGGTTTGGGTACTTGGGCTGGGGTGTGTGACCACTGGGGGTGGGGTGGATGGTGTTATGTTGGGGGGGGCAAACCCATTGCCTCTCTACGGGCGTCTGCCTCTGGCGTCGGGGTAGACGATGGCCCGCGGCAGCTGTGTCTGGGGTGGCCTGGGGCTCCCGGGGTGTTAATTGTGGCCCCTGCTTTGGGCCATGGGTGGTTTCTAGGCCCGGGAGCTCGGGGGCGGATGCCCTGCTTGCCAATAGCTGGCTGGCCCCCGGCAGATGTTCCGGCGGGTGGCGTCCGTGCCCCCCTGTGGCCCTTGCTCGGCTGCCGATTGGCGTCCGGCCGGGTCTCCCTTGCACCTCTTCGGAATGGACTCGCGGTTGCCTCTTGGGGGGGGAGGGTCGGGCCGTCCTTTCTGTGGGGAGCCTGCTGGGGTGCTTCCTAGTCGGACCCTCGCTTTTTGAGGGAGTGTGGTTTGGGATGCATGGCTGTGTTCACCATGAACATCTCCTCATTCTCTGTTTCACTCTGATGCAGTTATTCTGTTACTACAGAGTAATGTAGATTTAATGTAGATTTGTTACACGTGTCATCTGGATGGTCATTGTTCAAGAGGTTCTGTTTCTCATTTTTCTTGTATGTTTATTATTAGTAGTACATATGTATGTGTATACATATATATGCACACTGTATGTGTGTGTATGTATGTATGTACTGCACTGCATGGATATGTGTATGTACACAGTATGTGCATGTATGCGTGTACGTATATGTATGTATATATATTTATTTTATGTTTTTGTTCTTTCTTTTCCTGTATTTTTGCTTATTTTGCTCTGTGACTGTTCTGGTTGTTGCTGAAATTGTTATTATCACGGTTGTTTATAATATGGTTGAAATATGTTTGTGAGGTTGTTCTGCACCCTTTCTTATATCCCCCACCCCACCGCCCACCCGTCCCATTTCAGGTCTTTCCCAGCATCGAAATGGGATTCAACAAAATTCATAATAAACGCAGTCAAATGTCAACTCATTTGGATTATGACGCCTCCCTTGGCAAAGCAATTTTGCTCAGCACTTAAAGGCAGTTTGACTCCCATTCAGTTATACGATGTATAATGCTGGACAAGACAAAAAAAACCAAGTATTGTACTTTGGTCTCTAGGTGTCAGTAACTGTTTGGTGAAACAAGCTCTGCACTTGATTAACAATAAAACAGTCTTTTATTGCTGGTTAAAAATATTTTAAATAAACGGGCACAATAACATTTTAATAAGCACAATAATAACAAACTTATATTATCCATAAACCATGACAAGTTAAAGCTTGCTAAAATGAATTTAACCCCTGACGTCACTTCCTATCTATTTGACTGTCTACCGTACAGAGTAGGAGAGTAAGACTCGAACAGATTTTGTTATAGTGAGATGCTCCACCTCACTATATAGTTATAGTGCTCCACCCCTCCGTGAATCACCACCTTATTGTGGTAGAGGGGTTTGAGTGCCTGAGTGATCCTAGGAGCTATGTTGTCGGGGGCTTTATGCCCCTGGTAGGGTCTCCCAAGGCAAACAGGTTCTAGGTGATGGGCCAGACCAAGAGTGATTCAGAAGACCCCTATGAAGAAAAACAAGAAGAGTGACCGCACCTCGCCCGGACGTGGGATACCAGGGCCTCACCCTGGAGCCAGGCCTGGAGGAGGGGTTTGCAGGCGAGCGCCTGGTGGCCAGGCCTTCACCCATGGGGCCTGGCCGGGCCTAGCCCGAAAAAGCCACATGGGAACTCCCCCCCGCAGACCCACCACCTGCAGGGGCAAGCATAAGGGTCCGGTGCATTGTGATTTGGGCAGTGGTCGAGGGAAGATGTCCGGGCAACCTGGTTTTTGGCGGCCGAATCTGGTTCTTGGGACATGGAATGTCACTTCCCTGGTGGGGAAGGAGCCCGAGCTTGTGGAAGAGGCGGAGACATTCCGACTAGATATAGTCGGACTCACCTCAACCCACAGTTTGGTCTCTGGAACCAAATTCCTTGAGAGGGGCTGGATCTTGTTCTTCTCTGGAGTTGCTGCAGGGGAAAGGCGGCCAGCTGGTGTGGGCTTATTATTAGCACCCCGGCTTGGTGCGTCTGTGCTGGAGTCATCCCCGGTAAACGAGAGGGTTTTTTCCCTACGCCTTATGGCTGGGGGAAGAGTCCTGACTGTGGTTAGTGCGTACGCTCTGAACGGCAGTTAATGAGAGCCAGCCTTCTTGGAGTCTATCAGAGGGGTTCTAGAGAGCACCCCAGCAGGTGACTCCATAGTTCTACTGGGAGACTTCAACGCCATTGTGGGCAATGACAGTGTGACTAGGAGGGGCGTGGTTGGGAGGAACGGCCTTCCTGACCTGAACCCGTGTGGTGTGTTGTTGCTGGACTTCTGTGCGAATCACAGTTTGTCCATAACAAACACCATGTTCGAACATAAGGATGTCCATAAGTGCACTTGGCACCAGGACACCCTAGGTCGCAGGTCTATGATCGAATTTGTGGTCGTATCATCAGACCTGCGTCAGCATGTTCTGTACTCGTGGGTGAAGAGAGGGGCTGAGCTGTCAACTGACCACCACCTGGTGATGAGTTGGATTAGATGACTGGGAAGGATGCCGGACGACCTGGTAGACCCAAACACGTAGTGAGGGTGGGCTGGGAACGCAGCTGACAGGTACCGGCAGGCAGAGCGGCACGCGGCTTTGGCGTTTTCAAGGCAAAAACTCGGGTGTGGGAGGAGTTCGGTGAGGCTATGGAGCACGACTTTCAGTCAGCCTCGAAGCGGTTCTGGCAAACCGTCCGACACCTCAGAAAGGGGAAACAGCCCCCAGTTCACACTGTTTACAGTGCGGACGGTGGCTTGCTGACCTCGACTGTGGATATAGTTGGTCGGTTGAAAGAATACTTCGAGGCCCTTGTCAATCCCACTGACTTGCCTTCCGTAAAGGAAGCTGAGTCTGAGGAGACGTCTTTCTATCACCGTGGCTGAGGTAATTGGGGTAGTTATATCACTCCCCAGTGGCAAGGCTCCGAGTTCCGCCCGGAATTCCTCAAGGCTCTGGATGTTGGTTTACACCCCTCTACAACAATGCATGGAAGTTGGGAACAGTACCTCTGGACTGGCAGACCGGGGTGGTGGTCCCCATTTTTAAAAAGGGTGACCGGAGGGTGTGTTCCAACTATAGGAGGATCACACTCCTCAGCCTCCCTGGGAAAGTCTACTCCAGGGTGCTGGAGAGAAGGGTACGACCGTTAGTCGAACCTCGGTTACAGGAGCTGCAATGTGGTTTTCCTCCCGGTCGCGGAACACTGGATCAGCACTACACTCTTGCAGGGGTACTGGAGGGTATGTGAGAGTTTGCCCAAACGGTCTACATGTGCTTTGTAGACTTGGAAAAGGCATTCGACCATGTCCCTCGCGGTGTCCTGTGGGGGGTGCTCCGGGAGTCCCTGCTAAAACTGCTGCCCCCGCGACCCGGACCCGGATGAGCGGAAGAAAATAAAATGGAATGGAAAGGTCTGCTCCGATGCAGACCAAGTGATTACACAGAATGACGTCCTGCCTCTTGTGTGGAACCATGTACCATTTATGGAATCATGTTGGCAATCAAGTCTTTAAATAAAACCAGCCTGATAAAAATGAGGTACATTTAAAAAAACAATGAAATAACTAAATTATGTAAATTCTGAATCTTAAAGGGACAAGTGATGAATTCTAAACTCTCATTTACTTTGACACAAAGACGTGAAGTTATGTAGTATTCTACGCTGGTCTCTGGGTATAGATAGACAGCGAGACATTTGCAATTTGATTAAATGACTGAGAAATCCTATTCTGTTAACTGCCAAGTTTTTTGTAGGTTTGTCAATGTTATTTTGGGAATGCAATTTTTGCTTCAAGAAATGAACCAAACCAACATGGAAAAACTGTAATAAGGTATCCTACTTGTGGAAATTCACTTGTCAGAGTCAGGTCTGCAACCAGTTAACCTAAACAAACATTATGTTATAGAAAACATTTACCGGTTGTTGTAATGCAATTCAAAGGCATACAGTATGTGCATACATATCAATATTAGCATTTGAATCATAAAGGAACATCACTCCCCTAGGCTCCCATTTGTGAAAATATTTACACCAATTTTTGTTTTTGTTCGGCAAGAAATGTCTTCATGTCTGTCCATGTTGCTGTTGATTTAATTGAATCACGTTAGATGCAGCTTGCCGGGTGTGTCACTCTAGCCCAGTCCCAGCGTCACCATCGTCACCCGCATTAGGCGCAGGTGCAAAGTGTGGAACCGACCGTGCATTACTGCCATACTTTTATTTTAAATGGCTGTAAGATGTGTGTAGTTTCCTGATGGCTGCTGAGGCTTAATGGACTGTAAGCTGTGGTGCTTCGGCTGCTGGCAATAATGTTTTTTTTTTCATGGACTTTGAAAAAATATTAACCATTAGGGAAATGGGAAGAAGCCAGGACGGAAGAATGAAACTCAGGAGTTTCTTGATTAAAGCGGGATGGTTGACCACAGGGGTGTCACATGATCAAAACGTGACAAGATTTCTACTGTCTCCCTGGCACTAAATTATCACTCACACAAGAAATGGAAATCAACTTGATAATTTTGCCGCCCTCAATTTATTGCCATGTCTGTTCCTTGTCTCTTCTTCCAAACAGGCAGGAACCGTTGGTTTTCTCAGTGGCTGGAAGGTCCTTTGAACAGGGGACCAGGGTTTGAAACATTGTGAGTGATGCAACGTGTTATATTATTATACTTATTATATTCTGACCCTCATTGTCGGCCGAGAAAAATTCTGGGCGGTTATGTCCCCACTGAAGGTCTAGGTGCCAATTGCCGTACCCGCCGGTTGTGAGGATGAATTGTAATTTGTCCTGACAAACCAGTGCTACCGTTTGAAGACTAAAACGATTACCTCATAAATCACCCATTCCATTTTCTTCTGCTTATCCTGGTCGCGGGGGCAGCAGTTTCAGTAGGGAAGTCCAGACTANCCGCTTATCCGGGTCCGGGTCGCGGGGGCAGCAGCTTCAGTAGGGAAGTCCAGACTTCCCGGTCCCCAGCGACCTCTTCCAGCTCCATCGGGAGGACACCAAGGCGTTCCCAGGCCAGCTGTGAGACATAGTCCCTCCAGCGTGTCCTAGGTCTTCCCGGGGGCCTTCTCCCGACCGGGCATGCCCGAAACACCTCACCAGGGAGGCGCCCGGGAGGCATCCGGACTAGATGCCCGAGCCACCTCAACTGGCTCCTCTCGATGTGAAGGAGCAGCGGCTCTACTCTGAGCTCCTCCCGGATGGCCGAGCTCCTCACCCTATCTCTTAGGGTGAGTCCAGCCACCCTACGAAGGAAACTCATTTCCGCCGCTTGTATCCGCGATCTCATTCTTTCGGTCATGACCCATAACTCATGACCATAGGTGAGGGTGGGAACGTAGATCGATCGGTAAACAGAGAGCTTTGCCTTCCGGCTCAGCTCTCTCTTCACCACGACGGTCCGGTACAGCGACCGCATTACTGCAGATGCTGCACCGATCCGTCTGTCGATCTCACGCTCCAACCTTCCCTCACTCGTGAACAAGAACCCGAGATACTTGAACTCCTCCACCTGAGGCAAGACCTCACTCCCAACCCGGAGGGTACAGTCCACCCGTTTCCGACTGAGAACCATGGCCTCGGATTTGGAGGTGCTGAGTCTCATCCCAGAAGCTTCACACTCAGCTGCAAACCGCTCCAGTAAACGCTGAAGGTCACAGCCTGATGAGGCCATAAGGACCACATCGTCTGCAAATAGCAGAGACGAGATCCTAAGGTCACCAAGCTGGACTCCCTCAACACCTTGACTGCGCCTAGAAATTCTGTCCATGAAGATTATGAACAGAATCGGTGACAAAGGGCAGCCTTGGCGGAGGCCAACGTTCACCGGAAACAAGCTCGACTTACTGCTGGCAATGCGAACCAGGCTCCTGCTTTGACTGTACAAGGACCGAATGGCACGTAGTAGCGGGCCACCAATCCCGTACTCCCGGAGCACCCCCCACAGGACACCACGAGGGACACGGTCGAATGCCTTTTCCAAGTCCACAAAGCACATGTAGACCATTTGGGCAAACTCCTACATACCCTCCAGTACCCTTGCAAGGGTGTAGAGCTGGTCCAGTGTTCCGCGACCGGGACGAAAACCACATCGCAGCTCCTGTAACCGAGGTTCGACTAACGGTCGTACCCTTCTCTCCAGCACCCTGGAGTAGACTTTCCCAGGGAGGCCGAGGAGTGTGATCCCCCTATAGTTGGAACACACCCTCCGGTCACCCTTTTTAAAAATAGGATCGTAGATCATAAATCACCCCTGTAATTTAAACAGCTCCATTAAGCATCTCCAACCATTAATTATGGGAAAACCACAGGTTGTACTGCAAAATATATTCTCATTATAGAACCAATTCATTCAAACCTTATTAAGATACAGCCACAACATGTGTGTGCCTTGACATGTAGCGCACACACTCTGGCACCACTCATTTGCATTCTCTATACTGGCCTTTCATTTCATAAACCTTTTTGAATTACTGCAATATTGTATAATGGAAAGCCATGCAAAAACTAAAAGAACAGATTGTCTGATGTAGGCACTTTAATCTTTATAGGAGAATTAAATCTAAGCCAGTCAGCCTCATCTTCCTGATCTCTATTCCATTTCCAATTTATCACACCTTTATTGTGCTTTTTCTCCCTTGTTCCTGTTATGCCATAGAAACATCATTTTGGCTGTATATGTTATGTTATGTAACCACAACTGTGCTTTTTGTTGGTGAGTTTGATTTCCGCCTTTTACCCTCCTGCTCTGTGAATGCTTGGCACGCAACAGCGTGTTCTTTTCAGTGCACAAGTGGAGCGCATGGATGTCATGTCGGCTGTGTAAATTTCAACTGCAGGTTGGAACATCGCTGCGCTCCCTGTGGGTGACTTCTGCACACTGTCGGCCTGTTCCATGCCTGACTACTGTGCATGTTTGGCATTCATGAGATTACTTCAGTTTTTTTCCAACATCACTGCAGCTTGTATAGGCCGCCGGCAGTGTCTGCTTAGGCCATCAGTGTTTGACGCTTACGTAGGCAGCAGCCTTTCCTCTTTGCAGCCAGCCTGCAGAGGAAACGCATTTTGGTTCCTTGTTGCCGCAATTTTGCCCTTATGCCCCCACTGAGTGGCACAATATTTAAATACAGTCCCACTCATGAATAAAACAACAGTTCTTAAGTATAGAAGAAGTCACAAAATTTGAACATGGCCATTAATTTTCCACACCGCTGTATAAGACGCAGGCTTCAAAGTTTAAGAAAGAGGCATATACACCAGAAATTACGATATTCATAAAGTTTTATCCAAATTTGGCAGGTCTGGGTAATGTACACTATTTTGTTTATAATATAATTTTGTACATACACAATGTACAGTGACATTCATCGCAACGCATCGTGCAGCTTTTGGTGAGCGGGGCCAAGTAGTGAGTCAGCCAAGTAGCCATGGCTGAGTCTAATTTAAGGGTCTGCAGGCCAGTAGCCTACCCTGTCGACGAAGGCCAGACGTTCGGAGGCTCCTCCTCAAACCGCCAACCGGCCTTGTGAATTATGACGGTCTAGCCTTCCTCACACTTCCTCACAATCAGAATCAGCTTTATTCGACATATGTTTTGCAAAACTAGGAATTTGACTCCAATCAATATCACTCTCTGTTACAATAATAATAATAACTGCGTCACGCTCTGCGTTGACATGCCGGGTGAGTTCTTTGTGTTAGGTGTGGGGGTTTTCTTATTGGACCCTTACTGCTCAGTTTGTCTTGTTGCAGACGCAGGCCTCCCTTGAGTTGGGTGGAGCTACCAGGCGGACACGCCTGTTCCCAATCAGGGTTACCCCTTCATAGTCTTGTCGACGGCTGCGGGAGGGGGCCGGGTTATTTTCTACGCTCCAACGCCATAGCTCCGACTTCCTGAACCTCCTAATCTTTTTGCTAGCAATATTACTTTACCGTTGTCAGGCTGTACCTGTCTTTTGACACCCTCCAGTCTACAGGCCGTTTTGTGTTAGAGTCTAGGTAGGTTTTTGTCACGGTGCATCGGTTTTTACACCGGGGCATATATAATTGGTTTGCTCTCAGGGCGAGCAGCCAAACGGGCCTTGGTGGTGAGTGAGAGCAAGGCGGAACTCCTCTCCAACTTGTCCCTTTTTATAGAGGAGCTTAAGAGCGTGTTCGACCACCCGTTCAGGGAGCGGGAGGCTGGGCTGCGTCTGTTGGCAATCCGCCAAGGCTCAAACTCGGTGGCGGACCATTCCATCACCTTCCGCATTTTTGCTGTGGGGAGCGGCTGGGACAAAAGGGCTTTGCGGTGCGTCTCCTTGACCAGTTTTAGCTCCCGTCTGCAGAACGAGTTAGCAGCTCGTGATGAGACCCGCACCGTTGAGGACCTCATCTCCCTCGCCATTCGGCTCGACAATCGTTTGCGGGAGCGCAGCCGGCAGCGAGGAGTGGAACTCTCCCGGTCCTTGAGCCATTTGCTTACCTTCCTATGTGATACTCTTCCATGTCCGCTGCCATCATCTCCGGCAGAGGTTCTGGGGTAGGTGGTCCCCATGCAGCTGGGAACCAACCGCTTGTCGGCTGAATAGAAGCTTCGCCGGATGCGCCTTCATCTTTGACTGTACTGCGGCGCTGCTGATCACACTGTCTCCGGCTGTCCCATCCGACCATCCGTTCGACAACCGTCGTCAGCTAGGGGCTCATCGCTTGGTGGACAGACACTTCCGCCTTCGTCTCCTCCTTCCTTTACGTCATCTGTGGGCCGCCTTCAAGTGGAAGGTACGTTGTCGTGGGACGGGGAGGGTTTCCATTCTATTTGCGCAGATGAGAACTTTATTGACTGCAGCTTAGTTAAGAGGCTTAAGATTCCTACTGAGGCTGTTGAGAGATGTAAGAACGTACTTTCCCTCGATGGACGCCATCTAGCTAGCGTCACACACTAGACACGCATAATTTCTCTTTCTCTTTCCGGTAACCCCCAGGAATCTATTAGTTTTTTGTTATTCCTTCCCGTTCTGCTCCTGTCATACTGGATCTTCCTTGGCTTCACCGTCACAGTCTTGTAATTGATTGGTCTTTATTCAGAATTAGGAGGTGAGCGCGTTTTGTCATTCCCAGTGTTCTGCTTCTCCTCCCAGCTGCCCGGCTAAGCTCCCTCCTTTTTCTCCTGACCTTTCTCGAGTTCCCAGGGAATATCACTCCCTCAAACAGGTTTTTTGCAAAGACCGTGCCATGTCACTTCCACCCCCCCACCGTCCCTATGACTGCGCCATAGACTTGTTGCCCAGTGCGTCACTCCCGTCCTCCCGGCTTTATAACATTTCCCAACCCAAAGAAAGGTCCCTGGAGGATTACATCTCCACCTCGCTCGCAGCTGGGCACATTCGGCAATCCTCTTCCCCCCTTTCGGTCGCTCAATTTGATCACTGTTAAAAATAAGTACCCTCTTCCTTTCCTTGATTCTGCTTTCAGGCCACTTCACTCTGCTTCCATTTTCACAAAGTTAGATCTGCGCAATGCTTACCACCTTATTCACATCCATAAAGGGGACGAGTGGAAGACCACCTTTAACACACCCTTAAGGCATTTTGAATATTGCGTCATGCCCTTCAGCCTCACAAACGCTCCTGCAGTTTTCCAGTGCCTTATCAATGATGTCCTCCGTGACATGATTGGCCGTTTTGTTTTTGTTTATTTAGACATCCTTATTTTTTCTTCTTCCACTAAAAACACCACCAGCAGCTCCGCCTGGTCCACCGGTTGTTTGTCAAACCACAAAAATGCACATTTCACTCTCCCTCTGTCTTTTTTGGGGTTTATTGTGGAGAAGGGGCAACTGAGACCTAACCCCGCCAAGATCCAGGCGGTAGTTGAATGGCCCACTCCCACATCAAGGAAGCTGTTACAGAGGTTCCTGGGTTTTGCCAACTTCTACCGGCGCTTTATTCAAGATTTCAGCAAGGTTGCCGACACTCTGAACAGGCTTACATCTTTTAAGGTTCCGTTTGACTGGTCGCCGGACGCTGACTTGGCCTTCGGCGTCTTAAGGTTTTTTTCACTTCTGCACCGGTTCTCATCCATCTTAACCCTTCCGTACCTTTTTTTGTCGAGGTAGATGCGCCCAAGACTGGAGTTGGGGCCGTACTCTCCCAGCGCCACAGTCACGATCTGAGGCTCTACCCCTGCGCCTATTTCTCCAGGCGTTTCTCACCTGCTGAACGCAATTATGATGTTGGCAATCGGGAGCTGTTGGCGGTGGTCCTCGCCTTGCAGGAGTGGAGGCACTGGTTGGAGGGGGCTACTCAGCCTTTTGTCATCTATACGGACAACAGGATTCTTTCGTACATCCGTTCTGCTCAGCGCCTTAACCCACGTCAAGCCCGTTGGGCGCTTTTTCTCACCAGATTTGACTTTGTTCTCACCTATCGCTCAGGTTTCCTCAATGGCAAGCCGGATGCTCTCTCTCGGATGTATGCACCACTAGTTGACGATCCTTCTCCGGAGACACTCCTCCCACGGAGCTGCGTTTTGGGTGCTGTCCAGTGGGAGATTGAGAGGTGTGTGTCCGAGGCCTGCAAGGACACTCCATCCCCTGCGGGGTGCCCTCCTGAGCGACTTTTCTTTCCTCAGTTTCTTCGTTCAGAGGTATTGACCTGGGCTCATTGTTCCAAGATCGCCTGCAATCCTGGAGCCAGGCGCACGGCATTCCTCCTCTCCCAACGTTTTTGGTGGCCTTCTCTCCACGCCAATACCAGGAGTTTTGTGGCAGCATGTGCTGTCTGCGCCAGGAACAAGTCTTCTAATCAGCCGCCGGCGGGGTTGCTTCAGCTGCTTCCTATTCCCTCCCGCCCCTGGTTGCACATTGCCTTAGACTTTGTTATGGGTCTTCCCGCCTCTAAGGGATTCACTACTATCCTCACTATTGTGGACAGGTTTTCCAAATTCACTAACTTTGTTCCCCTCCGCAGACTTCCATCTTCCTTGGAGACGGTCAGACTTCTGGTGCAGCCTGTGGTTCGGTTCCACGGCATTCCGCTCGACGTGGTGTTGGATCGAGGTCCTCAATTCTCTTCAGCCACCTGGAAGGCGTTTTGTGAGTTTTTGGGGACTTCAGTCAGTCTTTCTTCTGGTTACCATTCGTAGTCCAACGGTCAGATGGAACAAACCAACCAGTACCTGGAGTCGGCCTTAAGGTGCGTTTGCCACCTGCACCCCACTTCCTGGTCTCGTAATCTCCCCTGGGTGGAATATGCCCACAATACCCTGGTGTGCTCCTCCACTGGCCTCTCACCGTTCATGTGGTTCATGGCTTTCAACCCCCACTGTTCCCCTCCCATGAGTCCAGGTCTTCTGTGACATCTGTAGCAGCCCTTCTTCATTGGGTCCATAAGGTATGGCGGGACACATGGGCTGCTCTGTCCCGTACCGCGAGGCGTAATCAGAGACTGGGAAATCATCACCGTAAACCGGCAACGGATTATCATCCTGGGCAGAGGGTCCGGTTGTCATCCCGGGACTTGTCCCTGGCAGGGGGATCGAAGAAGCTGGGCCCCAAGTTTGTCGGACCATACCGAGTTGTGCGTTTGGTGAATCCGGTTTCCGCCAAACTCTTTTTTAGACTTTTTTAAACGTTTCTAGCATGAAGCGCCTTCTTAAGGTCATGCCACAGCATCTCAATGGGATTCAGGTCAGGACTTTGACTAGGCCACTCCAAAGTCTTCATTTTGTTTTTCTTCAGCCATTCAGAGGTGGATTTGCTGGTGTGTTTTGGGTCATTGTCCTGCTGCAGCACCCAAGATGGCTTTAGCTTGAGTCTAAGAACAGAAGGCTGGACATTCTTCTTCAGGATTTTTTGCTAGACAGTAGAATTCATGCTTCCATCTATCACAGCAAGCATTCCAGGTCCTGAAGCAGCAAAACAAGCCCAGATCATCACACTACCACCACCATATTTTACTGTTCTTTTTATAAAATGCTGTGTTACTTTTACACCAGATTTAACGGGAAACGCACCTTCCAAAAAGTTCAACTTTTGTCTCATCAGTTCACAAGATATTTTCACAAAAGTCTCAGCAGTCATCAAGATGTTTTTTAGCTAAATTAAGATGAGCCTTAATGTTCTTTTTGCTTAATAGTGGTTTGCGTCTTGGAACTCTGCCATGCAAGCCGTTTTGCGTCTTGGAACTCTGCCATGCAAGCCGTTTTTGCCCAGTCTCTTTCTTATGGTGGAGTTGTGAACACTGACCTTAATTGAGGTAAGTGAGGCCTGCAGTTCTTTAGATGTTGCCCTGGGATCTTTTGTGACCTCTCGGATGAGTTGTCTCTGCGCTCTTGGGGTAATTTAGGGCGGCCGGCCACTCCTGGGCATTTTGTGTTCAATTATGTTATCTTTGACTAATAGTTCCTGGAGCTCCATCCTGATCAGGATTATCTTTAGTGGTTTAAAGCTTTCCTATTCTGTTTGTGTATTTGAGCATGTTGATAACTTACATTTCAATTGTAAATATGAAGTAGAATCATGTAAATATCCTTCCTTTTCCGGAATATTTGCAATTAATATGAAAGATGAAAATCACAATATTTATTCATTTACATATTAAACACTAAAAACATAATTTTGTTTGCCAAATTATCATCTGAATTTGTTCCACGTCGTAGAAAGATTTAAGACTTGATATCCAAAGGCTCCACACATCAAACTCTCTGCTTGCACAAATACATCTTACTTACTTCCTACTTACGCTTTTCCCCATTTAGCACCGTAATGTTGACATTTTTTAAGGGCTGGACTGAAGCATGAAAAGAATCCTGGGATGTGAAGGGCTACAAAGCATAGTTTGAATGCAGACTTGCATTCCATGGAGAAGGAAGACACTTGGTCGGCCGCGTTTGGAGGAGCCTTCGCGGACTCCCTAATGTGGACAGCCTTTGTGACATCATGGAGCCCACAAATGTGCACTAGTAGGCTGCAATAATAATAATAATAAATAATTTGCAGAACACCAGATAAAAAGGGAGAAAATTGATCTTTGGACAGAGTACAGTTTGTACACTGAGCGTGCATGTGTGTGTTATTTACTGTTGGTAAATATTGTGTCATTCAAAGATACAAAGCATTTGTGTCTAATGTGCGGCCCAGGGGCCATTTCCAGAACACAGCTTTGTATGTTTTGGCCCGCAACTTTTTTTTGTCTAAAAGGTATTATATAACACCAAATCTGTTACTTAGTGGTGTGGAGCGTGACCCCCAAGATGCACAGACTGGTGCTCGCGTGGCTAACAAACACGGCAGCAACAAAATCAAAAGCTAAAGCAGTAAACGGTGAAGCTACTAACAAACACAGTGTCTGGTAGGTATCAAAATACAAAGTAAATATGAAGTAAAAGACAGTAAAAACGAGACAAAAGAGGTCCAACTTGTAGCCAAGGGAAAATATGTCAGACATTCGATTGGGCTGAAGGCAAGTGGACCCCGAGGGGCTCGGAGCGACCGGCTTCTGAATGGCACTGTGCAGGAGGCAGAAGCTTTGCCTTGCGTAAGGCACTGGGGTACAAAGTATCCATGGGGAGAAGTTTGCCCCAATGTTCTCCCATCTTTGTCTCCACCTGCTCGGGGTTGCTGCTCCAACTCCACTTTCGTTTAATTCCGCACTTCGTACTACTCTTTGCAGTATCCTCTTCTAGCTTTGCGGTGTTTGCAAGCTGCTATTCATATCTTGTTTAGCTATTTTTGGCCATCCTGAGTTGTTTTTTCTGAACTTTTTTTTTTTACATCCATCATGCCTTTTGTCATTTTGTTCCGCATTAAGAGTTTTTTCACAGACTCTGTTTGCTTTCACTATTCCTTGGTTGGCCTGTACTGCTCTATGTGAGTGTTCATTAAAGACTCATCCTTTTTTCTACTATTTGCTGTCTATCTGTGCTCGCGGCGTCCAAATGAACACTAATCATCACAAATCATAACTGAAGTCGAATGCAAACGACACGCGACATGCAGTAGTGTGCAAAATAATCGCTGTCCGACGTGACTGACCATATTAAACACTATTATTGGTGTATTTGCGTTGCCACACGGCAAACAAGTTACCAGTAGGTGCAGTAGATTCTCAGAAAAAAACAAGACACAGCATTTTTGAAGTGTTGAAAGGGAGGTGAACTTGTTGAAAATACATTTCTCTTTGAAAGCCTGAGGAAAATGCGTCGTTCCGGACATAGTTTAGCAGAACAGTGTACTTTGATTAAAACGTCGATTGGAGAGGAGAAAACTTATGAAAAGGTGCAACAAAATTTTGTGCCGTTCGGCTAAAACGGGGGTCTCAAACTCGTGCCGTGGAGGGCCGAGACCCTGCGGCATCAAGCGAGCATTGTGAACTGCAGCGTTGTCCTGTTGGAAATCCCAGCTGTTTCCACACAGACGAGGGCCCTCCGACACGAGGGATGCCCATCTGCACGTAAGCAGGTGGGAACTCCTTGTCATTGCAGTAATGTTGGAAGCCATCTGGACCGTCAAGGTTGCATTGCCTTTTTTCTCATCAGAGAATAAAACGTTTTTCCAGCTTTCAATGTTCCATGTTTGATGCTCCCTGGCAAAAGTGTAAACGGCGGCTGGTAACTTGCAGATGTTGCAGCGGGCATCCCTCATGACTGAGGGCCCTCATCTGTGTGGTAACAGGTGGGTTTTTCCAACAGGACAACGCTGCAGTTCACAATGCTTGCTTGATGAAGGACATCTTCAGGGAGAATAACATCACCCTTTTGGACCATCCTGCATGCTCCCCTGATTTAATTACCATAGAGAACATTTGGGGATGGATGGCAAGGGAAGTTTATAAAAATGGCCATCAGTTCCAGACAGTTGATGACCTTCGTGAAGCCATCTTCACTACTTGGAGCAATGTTCCCATTAGCTTCCTGGAAACACTCGCATCAAACATGTCCAAACCAATTTTTGAAGTGATTAACAAGAACGGTGGAGCTACGCATTACTGAGTCCGACGGAGAACATTTTTTGTTCTGGTTCGGGGAGGTTTTTGTCATCTTATGAGCAATGGTCTTAAACTTTTGATCAGCTGATAAACAGCCTATTTCATTTTAATTGTTGTTTTCAATAAATGTCTTTATTAAATTACTAAGTTACTAATCAATAAAGTGCTTTTTGTCACACTCCCCCTTCTTGCTTTTGCGTATTGTAGCTCTACTTAAAACCTCATTAAGATCCAAATGTGCAACAGGTCAATTCTAGCAATTTTTCAACTGGTCTTCAGATTTTGATCAGGTCTGTATATATACTGTCTTTTGTGTTCAGTTGTGTTCAAATTCAAATTTGAAGTTTCTGTAGCTGGTCCCAGTCTTGCCTGTTGAAGAGGACCATCACAGACTTACATTTGTTTAAGGCAGTGGTTCTCAAATAGTGGCCGGGCCCTCCTGGAACTGTCAGGAGGGGTGCGAGAAGCAGGAAGAACTTTCAATATTTGTGTAAACCTGCCAATATGTCCAAATGTTTTATACTCAACATGACATTTTACTCTTGAATGCACTTCACAGCTCTCCCTTTTGTTGCATTCTCCTGGTTTCAGTTTCAAAGTCAGTTTGCACAGATAAATACATATTATCACTTGTCATAGTATTTCAAATGGGGGGTCGTGACAACATTTCTGGCCCCTCCGGGGGCATCCATCCATCCATTTTCTATGCCGCGTTCTCTCATTAAGGTCGCAGGTATGCTGGAGCCTATCCCAGCTGACTTCGGGCGGGAGGCGGGGTACACCCGGGACTGGTCGCCAGTCAATTGGCGGGCAGACGAACAACCATTCACACTCTAATGAACTATTTAGAGTCGGGCGTGACAGAAAATAACCTTTGACTCTTTTGTTCCAAACTGCATTTGGCACATAAGCGCATTGTGACACTTTTATTTTTATTATTTATTTGTATTCTTTTAATGTACATTATTGATTGTTTTATTATACTTATCTTGTGTTATTTTCTTTTTTTTTTTTTTGCACTGTTGTACAGCACTTTGGTTCAGCCACAGCTGATGTAAGGGGTTGTATAAATAAAATGCCATCGATTGGTTGAAATTTATAATTATTTGTATAGCGCTAAATCCCAACAGCAGTCATCCCATGGCACTTTACACATAAGGGTCACAGAGAACCAAACGAAACCCTACATGAGCAATCATTTAGCGACGGAGGCAAGGAAAAACTGGTGTCTGTTCCCTGGGTTGGGTCAGACAGATGGTTCCATAACGGAGGAGCCTACCTTCCTTTCTGCTTGTAAAGATTCTAGGAGTGACAGGTAATTGTAAATTCTGTGGGTGTAGTGTTCTACACTGAAAACAGAGAATTGTTGGACCAACTTAAAAGAACTGCTTCAATTGGTAACAAGCAATTGAACCCAACCTAATTGTAATAATTTTCAAAACTCAACTAATTAGATCAGATATGTATAAATATTTGTTTTTCTTCAAATGAAAAGTCTGCATTGCCTCAACTCAATTGTAAAGAAAGCCAACGTAAATTATCTAGTTTATCCGACTTAAGTATTTGCCTCATTCAAACGCAAATTCTACACATTTACAACCTAAAACAATGGCTTCACAAAAATGTAGTGTATGTTGTAACAGCAGAGCAAAAAGATTGTAAATGATATGAAAATACTGCGCAGATGTTTAAAACACTTAAGTTGTGTGAAATGTAGTATCAGACACAAACCTGCCCTCTTTTACTCTTTATTTACTTTAGAGCTGGTAGCAACTTCTCTACCAAAATGTGAACAATCACAGCCGACTGGACCTTTTCCAGATATATTTAGTAGTAGTACAAGTATACATATATACATACGGTACGTATAACTGAAAACAACAGTGAATCGACCTTAGGAGCTGAGCTGCAAATTTTACGCAGTTCCCACTTTGAAATAGAGCCGATTACAGCTCCAACACTGGTTGTCTATATTTATCTGCACAGAATGATGAAATCAATTTGTCAGCAACCGCTTACCAAGCAGTTGATCACGAACAATTCATTAATTTAAAAAAGGCAATACAATGCCAATTTCCAGCTAAAACTGAAATCAATCCAAGTGTTCCTCTCATTTTTTGAGCAGTGTATATGCAGTATATTTATACACAACTTCCTAAATATCAATTTCCCCTAAAGAAAACAGCTTGGTGGAATATATTTTCGAGCTCTAACCAGTAACTGCTCTTGCTCAAGAGTCAAGTGCTATGTAACTATTTTTTTTCAAAAACCTGAAAAGCAAAATCTCTTAATTTGAAGGAAACATTTTTTTAATATTTGAAACCTATTGAGATTGTGTGAAAGGGATTTAATCCCCTGATACAAACAAAAGGCAACATCCAAAGAGGCTCAAAAGGGTCCACATCCAAACACAGTCCACAATGTCAGTGGGACCATTATAGTCCGTGGTGTAAATTGTGAAGTCTACCATACAAGCTCTGAACTTTGTGGGCTGCATGAAGACCTTCTGGTACACTTCAAATGTGAAATGTAGAGGCTTTGGATAAGTATGTACACCAAACCTAGAAGAAGGGGACAAGCTGAGGCAACTGAAGTCAGGTCATGCATCACCTCCCCTCCCTCTATGACAATGCCGATGTCTGATTTCTCTTAACAAAGTGTTACAATAATCCAACCTGGAAGTCACAAAAGCATGAACAAGTTTTCCTGCATCTGGTAGTGGCAGAAATTTTCTGATTTCTTACTTGCTGACTCTTCCCATCCCGGACGTGGACTATTTGAGCCATTCCCCTCTGGCAGAAGGCTACGGTCCATCCGGACCAGAACCTCTCACCAGAAGAACAGTTTCTTTCCTGCTGCTGTTGGACTCATGAACACTTTATAACATTTGCACTATGCACACTTTATAACCAGTACTATTGGCACCTTATACTACCTGCACTAAAAACACCCTCATGCCTTACTTATCAGTGATTTCACCTTTTTACTCAGGGTTCTATGTTTAGTTAGTTCTATGTTTATTTAATACTCTATGTTTACTTAGAATTCTACTTTGCACTGAGTCGCCAAAGAAAGTTCCTAGTTCGTGAATTGTTCACTTACAACTGCAATAAATTTTCTGATTTCTTTGTTTTGTAAATGGAAAATGCTGTTCTTGACACTTGTCGTATTTGGGAATATTATTCACCAATATTTGATTTCCTGTTTGCTTGCTCCTGCCCTCAATCTCATCTCAAACAAAACGTACCTTATTTTCCCCAAATCTCAGACTGATGCATTCAATGTGCTGTACTTTCCATGTTATCTTTTTGCACTGAAAATATGGCACGATAATGATGGTACTTTCCTAGACATTGATGCAATCCATACAAGACTATATTTGTCCAGCTCCCATTATTCTGTCCAAATTTGCTAACTGGCAGCCAAGCATGAAAAAAAACAAGAACATGCAAACTCCACACAGAAATGCCCAACGGAGATTCCAAACCTGAACCTCTTGACTGTGAGGCCAACGTGCTACCCATTCATCCACCGTGCTTCTCAAACATCAACCAAAAAAACATCTTCGTTTGTGGAGAATTCAACATTGATCTTCTGAAACCAAATAAGCAAAGTAGAATAGACGACTTTATTGATACAATGTACAGCCTGAGTTTATATTCAAAAAGTTAATTGATAACATATTCACTAATGACTTTGATAACCACACAACTAGTGGTCTCCTAATCAATGACATCAGTGATCATCTTCCAGTGTTTACAATTTAATACAAAAACTACAAAAAGCCCAAGATGGAGGACCAAAGAAGCTGCAAAAGACTACACACAGAGGACAGCATCAATGCTTTCAAAAAAGATCTGGACAAACAAAGATGGGAGAGTGTGAACACTTTCTAATGACTTATATGAAGCTCTATCATAAGCTCTGTCCATTGAGAGATAAAAGAAGAAGAATCAGCCATGGATCTGCAAGGTCTGCAAGACGCCTGTAAGAAGAAAAATCTATTATATAGGAAATGTTCAACAAACAAAAGAAGCCAAAAAAACATAAAATATATAAAAACAATTTAACAAATATTTTGAAAATGTGTAAGAAAGAATATTACAAACAAATATTAAATAGGAATTAGAGCTACTTGTGGCATTCTGAACAGTATTATTAGGAAAGGCAATAAGAAAGCAGACTACCCTCAATACTTCACAGTTGGAACTGTTGATGATATGAGGGACGTAGCTGAGAAGGTTATTAACTACTTTGTAAATATTGGACCAAAGCTGGAAGAGGAGATCCCAAAATTCTGGTCAGTGGAGGAAAGGAAGGAGACTATAAACAGGAACCCAAACTCCATGTTTCTCACTGATGTGAGCAAAGAGGAAATCATTGACATTGTACATAAATGTAAAGCAAAAACATCAACCGATTGTAATGGAATTGGAATGGATACGATAAAAATTTGTATCAATGAGGTCGCAGAACCGCTAGCACACATCAGCAATCTATCATCCCAGACCGGCAAATTCCTAGACAAAATTCAGACAGCTAAAGTAGTTCCAATCTTCAAAAATGGAGATAAACATAATTTCACAAACTACCGACCAATTTCATTATTACCACAGATTTCCAAAATCATGGAAGTTATTCAACCTTAGGTTGGACAAATTCCTCAATAAGAATGACATACTTGGGGACAGCCAAGATGGATACAGAGCTAATATTTCCATTTCTGTGGCATTGATTGAAATCACAGAGGAAATTAGGAATGCTATGGATCATAGAAAGTGTGCAGCCTCAGTATTCATGGATTTAACGAAAGCTTTTGATACAATCAATCACAACATCCTAACTACAAAATTGAGAAGGTATGGAATCAAAGGGTTCGTTCTGAATTGGGTTAAAAGCTACCTTGCAAGCAGGAAACAATATGTGAAACTAGGAGAATATACATCTACAAGTTTAGAGATATTATATGGCGTACCACAAGGGTCAGTTTTGGGACCAAATTATTTAATCTATACATTAACGACATGGGCAAAGTGACAAAACACCTAAAGCTAGTACTATTTGCAGATGATACCACCGCCTTTTGCTCTGGAGAGAAAACACAAGAACTAATAAGAAAAGTTTCAGAGGAAATGATTACTCTAAAAAGATGGTTTGACAAAAACAGATTATCCTTGAATCTAAGTGAAAGGAAAATGATGCTATTTGGTAATAGCAGAAGAGATACTTATGAGAATATACAAATTGACGGGGAGGAAATTGAAAAGGTGAATGAACATAAGTATGTGGGCGTCATAATTGATGACAGAATGAGTTGGAAACCTCACATCAAAAACACAACATAAAGTAGCAAGAAATACTTCAATACTGAATCAAATAAAATTTGTCCTGGATCAAAAATCATCTTTGGAGAGTCAATTTTCTGTCTGTTGACTGTCCCTGCTATGTTTGTTACTATCACCTTATACTTGTACTAGGAACATTTCATCCTAGTGAGAACATTGTCTGTACTACAACAATGTTGTGTTCCAATCGTTATACACCACTCATCACTATTTTTATTCATTATGATTATCATCCATCAGGACTGCGATAGAAGTTATTAGCGATGATAAGGACATTGACTACCATTCAACACACAGTCACATGATGCATTTTCAACTTACTAAGTGCAGGAAGTTCACTAATATATTGAAATAGGGGAAAACCTAGATGGGTAGGATTTAATAGGCTTTGCTTCTTCCGACTCCTTTTGGACATGTGGAACTGTTGATATATTCCAATGTCATTTTTACATGCATGTTCAAATAAAATGAAACCGCTACCATTACCATACCCATAGCTTTACAATTAGTTTTATGTGGATAACACAAGTCTAAATGCATATAAATAAAAGGTATACCATTATACCTTCATTCAAGATGTGACTGTTTGCAAATACATGAAGATCAACACCTTTATCTTCAACATCACCTTCCTATGCACTTATTCGCTCATCACCAATGTTCCAACACAGCCTTTAGATGGTTTCACACTTGTAGTTCAACAATCAGTCGATGCGTTTGTGCACTTTTCACCTTTCTCCCCCACTAGTGTGTGTCCACACCGTTTGTGTTCACACAGTACAAATTCCAAGCATACCAACATGCATCAGCAAGCCAGGGGACATGGGTCTCTTTTCTGACTGGTCAGTGGTGGTGACAAGAAAGTAACAGGAAGAGGGTCAGAGCAGTGGATGACAGACTGTAGTATGTAGTGTAACACTTGTATATTTATGCATGGTGAAAGTATTAGTACCTTAAACCTTCTTGTCCTTTTAACTTACATGATTGGTGAATGAAGAGGACCCATATGCATCATCAGTGCGCACACACAGATGCTCGTCGGAAGTTGCCAACATGATATGCCCCAATGATCCCGCCTCAAGTCTAGTTCTTATGGTCAGATGTTTAGCACTGACGAGCAGCCTACACACCTTTCATCCCGATTTGTGTGTGCACTGTGCCCGGATTGAAACATAACAATACAACGGTTTCAGCCTGGAACTAAATGGGCATGACAGCTGGTCTAAATGTGTTTTTATGTGGACAGACATTTTCTTAAAACATGACTTTTTTTTTTTACATGGGAGGGGGAAAATTGAATTTATTTGTGTTCGTTCCTTCATGCTTGAAATTTCTACTTTACGATATAGTCTTCTGATCTACAACTATGATTGTTTTGGCGTGATCGTTCTTTTCAGTAAAGTGATTGTTGACCTCTTATGACCTCAGTGACCCAAGCTGCATAAGCTGCTCTTATGGGAGACACAAATGCAGAAATGCAACTGTCCTCACTTTCCTTGTTGTCAAGAAATGTAGAGTCAAATCAGCACAGGGATGTTCCCAAATGTGCCCATCGCTGATAAACAGAGTTCGCGCAGCACTTTGGTGACATTTAAGCACAAAGAACTTTGAGCTGCTTCGCAACCCATTTGCTATTGACGTGGAAACTGCACCTGCACAGATTGAGACGTAGCTGATAGAGCTGCAGTGTAATTGGACACTATTGGCAAAGTACGACTCGCCAGGGCCCGCCTAGTTTACTCTCTTAATTCCCAAAGCAATGCCCCATCTTGGTCTACATGTGGATACATGTATATTTGGTTGCACGTACTGTGTCTGTGTGAGAAGCTTTTCACGGTGATGAAGATAAACAAAACAGCACACAGGACACCTGCACTCCGTGCTAAGAATCTCCACGACACAGAACTTTACATCAAACCTACAAATACACACACAGTATATATACATAATTTTTTCATTATGTTTAATAACGATTTGAAGTCCGGCGTGCAACAGAAGTGTTCTTTGAGTTTTGGCCCCATGTGCAATTGAGTTTGACACCGCTGTCATAAATGAAAGTTAAAAAAGCAACAATTGGTGTCTTGGTCACTACTGGTAATAGTATATGTATTCGGGATCAGACTTGTCAGTATGCAATCTTTGGTTCGTTACAGAGACGAAGCCAAAGCCTGGAAACCCTCTTCCGTTGTTTGGGAACACTTGGTCTTTCTGGTGAAATACGTAAATGGACAAAGGCATGTTGGATAAGATGGGACATGGGGAACGGGGCTACAAGCTGTATTTAATTTGATTATATTAAATTATACATTGTATTACGTTATATTATTTACATACAGTATGTTATATTATAATATAATTGCAGGCGAGCGCCTGGTGGTCGGGCCTTCACCCCGTGGGCCCAGCCAGGCCCAGCCCAAAGAAGCCACATGGGACCTCACCCCCGCAGAGCCACCACCTGCAGGTGCAAGCATAAGGGTCCAGTGCCATGCGATTTGAGCGGCGGTTGAGGGCAGGCATCCGGGTAACCTGGTCTTCAGCTGCCAAATCTTGTTTCTTGGGACATGGAATGTTACTTCTCTAGTGGGGAAAGAGCCTGAGCTCATGCTTTTTGAGGTTGAGAGATTCCGACTAGATATAACCGGACTCACCTCAACTCACGGTTTGGGCTCTGGAACCAAATTTTTTGAGGGGCTGGACCTTGTTCTACCCTGGAGTTGCTGCAGAGGAGAGGCGGTGAGCTGAAGTAAGGTTATTAATATCCCCCCGGCTAGGGGCCTCTGTGTTGGAGTCATACCCGGTGAACGAGAGGGTCATTTCCCTAAGCCTTCGGGCTGGGGAAAGGGTCCTGATTGTTGTTTGTGCATACGCGGCAAATGGCAGCTCAGAGTACCCAGCCTTCTTGGAGTCTATCAGAGGGGTTCTGGAGAGCACCCCAGCTGGTGATTCCGCTGTTCTACTGAGAGACTTCAACGCCCATGTGGGCAATGACAGTGTGACCTGGAGGGGCGTGATTGGGAGGAATGGCCTCCCCGATCTGAACCCATGCGGTGTGTTGTTGTAGGACTTCTGCGCAAACCACAGTTTGTCCATAACAACGACCATGTTTGAACATAAGGATGTCCACAAGTGCACTTGGCACCAGGACACCCTAGGTCACAGGTCTATGATCTACTTTGTAGTCTTATCATCACACCTGCGCCCATATGTTCTGGACATGCAGGTGAAGAGAGAGGCTGAGCTGTCAACTGATCCCAACCTGGTAATGAGTTGGATTAGATGGCAGGGGAGGATGCTGGACAGACCTGGGAGACTCAAACGTCTAGTGAGGGTGTGCTGGGAACATCTGGCAGACTCGCCCAATCGTCGAGTCTTTAACTCCCACCTCCAGCAGAGCTTCGCCTGCTTGCCGGGGGAGGACCAGGATATTGAGTCCGAATGGGACGTATTCCGTGCCTCCATTGCTAAAAGCAGCCAGTCGCAGTTGCGACCGCAGGGTGGTCAATGCCGGTCGTGGCGGCAAGACCCGAACACGATGGTGGACACCGAAGGTCAGGGCTGCCGTCAAGCTGAAGGACATTCTATCGAGCATGGATGGCTTGTGGGACTCCCTAAGCATCTGACAGGCATGGGTAAGCCAAGCGGCACGCACCTGTGGACTGCGGTGGTCGAGGCAAAAACCCAGGTGCGGGGTGAGTTTGGTAAGGCCATGGAGAAAGACTTTCGGTCGGCCTCAAAGAGGTTCCGGCAAACCGTCTGATGTCTCAGAAAGGGGAAGCAGCTCCTGGTCCAGACTGTTTACAGTGGGTACAGGGGCTTGCTGACCTCGACTGGGGATATAATCGTTCAGTGGAAGGAATACTTTGAGGCCCTTCTTAATGCCACTGACATACCTTTCGTAGAGGAAACAGAGTCTGAGGACATGTATGCGGACAGTTCTATCTCCGTGGCTGAGGTATCTGGGGTAGTCAAAACACTCCCCAGTGGCAATGCTCCGGGGGTGGACGGGTTTCACCCTGAGTTCCTCAAGGCTCTGGATGTTGACGGACTGTCTTGGATGACACGTCTCTTTAACATTGCATGGGGGTCGGAAACAGTACCTCTGGACTGGCATACCGGGGGGGTGGTCCCCATTTTTAAGACGGGTGACCGGAGGGTGTGCTCCAACTATTGGGGTACCACACTCCTCACCCTCCCTGGGAAAGTCTACTCTAGGGTGCTGGAGAGAAGGGTACGACCGTTAGTCAAACCTCGGTTGCAAGAGGTGTAATGTGGTTTTCGGCCCAGTCGCGGAACACTGGACCAGCTCTACACCCTTGCGAGGGTACTAGAGGGTGGGAGTTTGCCCAACCAGTCTACAAGTGCTTTGTGGATTTGGAAAAGGCATTCGACCGCGTCCTTTGCGGTGTCCCTTGAGGGGTGCTCCGGGAGTACGGGGTTGTGGCCCGCTACTAGGTGCCATTCGGTCCTTGTACAATCGAAGCAGGAGCCTGGTTCGCATTGCCAGCAGTAAGTCGAGCTTGTTTCCGGTGAACGTTGGCCTCCGCCAAGGCTGCCCTTTGTCACCGATTCTGTTCATAATCTTCATGGACAGAATTTCTAGGCGCAGTCAAGGTGTTGAGGGAGTCCAGCTTGGTGACCTTAGGATCTCGTCTCTGCTATTTGCAGACGATGTGGTCCTTATGGCCTCATCAGGCTGTGACCTTCAGCGTTTACTGGAGCGGTTTGCAGCTGAGTGTGAAGCTTCTGGGATGAGACTCAGCACCTCCAAATCCGAGGCCATGGTTCTCGGTCGGAAACCGGTGGACTGTACCCTCCGGGCTGGGAGTGAGGTCTTGCCTCAGGTGGAGGAGTTCAAGTATCTCGGGTTCTTGTTCACGAGTGAGGGAAGGTTGGAGCGTGAGATCGACAGACGGATCGGTGCAGCATCTGCAATAATGCGGTCACTGTACCGGACCGTCGTGGTGAAGAGAGAGCTGAGCCGGAAGGCAAAGCTCTCTGTTTACCGATCGATCTACGTTCCCACCCTCACCTATGGTCATGAGTTATGGATCATGACCGAAAGAACAGAACCGTTTCTTTTGACAGAACGTACTCTTGCACAAAAATGTTGGCGTATGCTACTTTTTATGACAGCCTTATCATGTTAACACTAGTAAAAAAACAGCTTATAACCGTCAGTGCTCTGAAGCTATCCCAAAATAAATAAAATATTTCTTACTATTCATTTGAGGGGTAAATCCAACATAATAATCATTTGTTGGGTGAATATAAAAAAAGGAAAATATTTCCATCCAATTAAAATACGCTCTGTAGGAGCTATTTATTTCTTTTTGTGTTTTGTTAATTAGAATATATTTATTTATGTTTACATTATTTAGTAGTTTGCTTATTTTTTTAGTTGATGGGTTTTTATTGGATATAAGGGTTTCGGAATAGGCGGACCAGCATGCACCTGGGTGGGCCTGTGGTTTTTTTAGCAGACGGACAAGAGAGGCAGCAAGTAGGCCTGAGATATTTTGTATATGGGTTGTTTGCCTGGAAATAAATCACCTTCATTTAAATTTTTTGCACTGGCTGTACCTTTGTGCTGCGTAAAACCACCAACCCCTGGTGCATCCAAGTGATTATTTGAGTTGTGTTTAGTTTGAGCTGAATCACGTCTTTGTTGTTAGTTTTTGTTCTTTAGTTGTTGTTGGGTTTTTTTTTGGACAAATAGTCACTACATGCTCATTTGGCAGGGGAGGTTTTTTCAGTGAACTTAATGTAAGCTAGGCTCCCGCATACCCACCTAATGAGGATAAGTGGCGTAAAAAAATGGATGGATGGATGGATGGGATAGTTCAACATACTGTATTTACCTATGATTGCTTGATCAGACAAGACTTATGTATGTTTGACAGTCCCTTTAGGTGGGAGTGCTTTTCTATTTTCTATGGCGCTCACACTCACGCCGGTGGACAATTCAGAGTGACCAATTGAAGAGCTCATAATGCATGTTTTTGGAATGTACCCAGAGAAAACCCATGCATGGGAGAACATGCAAACTCCACACAGAGATGTCCAACAAAGATTTGAACCCAGGTCTTCTAGATCACCGGACTGTGTGGCCAATATGCTAACCACTGGACCGCCGTGCGGTCAGAGTACTTCTATCCTTTCATTTATTCATTTTCTATGCCGCTTCCCCTCATTAGGGTCGCGGGTATGCTGGAGCCTGTCCCAGCTGGTTTTTGGACGAGAGGCGGGGTACACCCTGGACTGGTCGTCAGTCAATCGCAGGGCAAACATTCACACTCACACTCTAATGGACAATTTAGAGTCGCCAGTTAACCTAACATGCATGTTTTGAGCTTCAGTTTGATGGTTGTTTGCAATAAAATGCTCAGTCAAACATCTTTTTTGTCTCACTATCATTTCTTTTTTTTGCATTTTGAATTTCTACTTAAGGAGCATCCTAAAGGAGTGTATTATTCACTATTACACCGATTTGCTTTGTCACCTGTAACTGCACACCTATAAATGTGATTGACGAGCAAACAGTCCAGGGTGTACCCCGCTTCCTGCCCAAAGTCAGCTGGGATAGGCTCCAGCATGAGACCCTAATGAGGATAGTCTGCATAGAAGATGGATGGATGGACAAGCACAAAAGTGGATGTTTTGTTCAGATATGTTAGCAGATATGGACTTACAATGGATTGGTTTTAGCATCTTGCACATGTATCAAAACGGCCCACCCACATCCTGGTGGAAAAGGTTGGGATACTTCTGTTGTGGGAAATTGGTAAACCTCTGCACCGAACTTGAAAGGTCTGTACCTAAAATTCCAAGAATACATGTAGAGTATTATTGTGTAGTACTGTGGAGTATTGTACAGGCAGGTAGTGTAGGGTAGGTGGAATTCTGTTTTTGTTTTTAAGCAAAATGTATCCAGCCTACTATTGCAATACAAGCTCTGGTTTATGAACATGTGTATGTGCATGCACAGTGTGCATATAGTGCTGTGTAGGGTTCAGCTGGACATCACATAATAGTCCGCCATCAATCTCTGTCATGTCCACCCAGAGCATGCGGAGGTGGGGGATGGGAAGACTACGATTGCTTCAGACTGCAAATGGGAGTAGACATGTGTGAACAAAGGAAACGTTCTAACTTTAGGACAATACAGGCGATGTCTTTGAGGATGTGTGCCTCTGTCAGCTGTAAAAGTGTGTGTGCTTTGAAGTGACTGGCATATGCACAACACACATGGGTGCAGCCACAGCATTCATTCATTCATACACCCTGGACTGGTCGCCAGGCACATATAGACAAACAATCATTCACACTCACATCCATACCTGTGGACAATTTAGAGCGGCCAATGAAGCTAACATGCATGTTTTTGGAATGTGGGAGGCAAGCGGAGTACCCGGAGAAAAGCCACACACGCACGGGGAGAACATGCAAACTCCACACAGAGATGCCCAAGGGAGATTCGAACCCCGAACCTCCTGACTGTGAGGCCAACATGCTACCCACTCATCCACCGTGCAGCCCCAGCCACAGCATGTCATTGAAAAATCTAATCATTGGTGGACAGCAGCAGGAAGAATATTATCTGTGTTTGCTGATATCATCATTACAATATGTTCCCTCAGTCGGCGCCACCGTGACACTGACTGTTTGTCTGACAAAATCATGCACGTCACCTTCTATCCCTTCTGTCAGTAGATTATCAAGCTTTTTTTCAGGTTTTTTTTTTAAAGCTTGTGAGCTTTAAAATCCTGTAGTAACTAGCGGACATATTTAGTTTTTAAGTACGCCATAATTGCACCACTATAAGGAATTATTTACAGAAAGCAGAGGGTAAAAAGGATGCAATCAATAAGTTGATTTTTGAAACGTTGTACATAGTATTATTAAAAAGTACAAAAATAGACACGCTTTAAAGTACTACAGTAACTACGCATACTTTTTTTGAGCAATTGCACAAGGTTTTTTCCAAAATGAACTCTACTGTAATTAATAATTTACAGAAAGGCAACAATAGATAATAGACAATAGATAAGTCAATTTTAATAACTCGTATATAATATGATTACAAAGTAGAGAATTGTTTTCATCAATTGATACTTACATCTATTGAAGTATTTATTTGTAATTAAAGTGAATCGCCTCAGTATTTCTTTACAGCGATTGGAAGAATCGTTTTCAATAGGCGGGACGTCCAGGTCTTCTTAACCAATAAGTTTCGTTTGTTTCACTAGACGGGCGGAGCTTGCAACTCCATTAACCAATTGCCGCTTACCTTTTCTCAGCACAAGGAGAAGTTAGAAAGCTGCTGCCAGTCAGGTCGGGAGCCACGATGGATACGATACCGCGTATTTTACTTGTCCTGCTTTTCACGGCGATGGCACAAGAAACTACACGTAAGTTCCGTCAGTCTTCTACGTCTGCCCGAGTTGGCTGTTTGTCCACACGTTGCTACACTCGCGCCGTTGTAGGCAGCAAGGTTGACAGCAAGAAACGTCTTTGGTGAAGAAAGCTGAAGAAGCGGAGTGTGTCAAACTAAGATGGCGCGGGGTCGGTGGCTAGCCTGCGGCTGCCTGCCTGTTCGGTGTTTGTTGTCTGTGGAAAACCCAAACAAGGACTTGAAAGGCATTCCGGGCTCACGGCGTCAAAAACTTGAAGTTGTTCCGAAGGGTTTTTGGCCAACATTTCCGTCTGGTGTTGCGAATACGGTCCGTCCCGTTGCTCAAACACAAAGTTGTCAGCATGGCGGTGGGGAACGTTTGCTGCCTGTCACGCTCCGCTCGCTCGTTTCCGCCGTAAATTAACAAATCCCCGGGATGAAGGCAGATTTCTACTTTTTTCACTTTTCTGTCCGCAAGATCAATGCACTTACGAGTCTGGTAATCCCGCCTCCTCTAGACCGTGGAAGTTTGTGTGGAGCATCAGCTTGCATCTGCTGGGTACCAGTGGGAACTTGGAAGGACGTCCTTCTGGAATTGACGTTACTTTCCTCGCCGAGCCACGCTACGTTAGGGGGAAGTGCTCAACGCAGTACTACTGCAATACTGCTCTTTTGGGATGTACTGCTTTGCAATGTTTAGTTTGTGGCCCTGGTGTCTCTCGACGGCAGCACGATCCGGTTGCCATTGTGTAGTCCTGGCCACTCTTACCCCGGATCCATGACTTCTAACAAACGTGCGGGTACGTTTGGAATCTTGCTCAGGTCGGGGATCAACCTCAGTCAACTTAATATTCACGACCGACGTCTGCGATTCTGCATGGATTTGTCCACAGCCACCTGCCACCGTCATTGGCGTGCAACACACCCATTTGCAGCATATTGGTGGTGGGCTATTTTCATTACTTAATGTGTAACTCCAAAAAGATGCCCCGTCCGAGTTATTAACGCCTTGGTTGTAAGCGTTATTTTCATTGAATGGCAGACTCAAGCATTTTCTTTGTGTGTCTTCCCTTTGTGTAGCCAGCATGGGAGCCAAATCATGCTTTTCACACACGTCCACGGAGGCTGATCGGAACCTCCCCGTTGCCAAAAGCAGAGCCACGTCCTCACATAACACCCCGTTGCCTCACAATCGGGGCCATTATCAAATTGATATGTTGCCGTAGGGACACGCAGAAGGGAGGCGAATTCCACATGTTTTGTCCTGCAATAGGATTGTCATGGCTGGGGCTTCACTGCATTATTTCCGACGGAATCCAATATGGGTAGAAATTTCAAATCAGGGCGCATTAAGCACACTTGCATATTAGCAGATGACTGTATGTCAAATTGTAAGTTAGAGATTTCATGGAAATGTTCTATGCATCCATGAGAAACGAATGAAAGAATGCCCCGCTTATGTCTCTTAACAGCAGCATATAAAGGCGTGTTGCGTTGTTTGTGTGGATATATCAACTCACGCAAGTAAAACAGCCACACACATCCAAACACAGGTAGTGGGTAAAATTATCTGTCACTATTGCATTCTTGTTGCTTCTGCCTTTGGATAATATGTCCTTGTGCGCTGGCACACTCCTCTAAGTCTCCCACCGTCCAGCCTCATTTGTTTGAGCATCATGTTAATTACCAATACTAAACAAAAGAGATGTAATGGTACTCCGTCTTCATATGTCAGTATACATTATATATTAAGTAACGATTCACTTAGGCCCTGTCCACACTGGGCTGCGTGACGGGAACGAATCAGAATGGAGTATAAAACAACAAAATATGGGAGAATGTCGACTGGGGTGGTCATGTCAATCAAAATATCAAAAATATTCAAATCTTAAGTTGGCTTGTCATCAAAGCTCACTTTTGGCCACATGATGGGGACAGGGTGGCGGTGGATTGGTGATGACATTCTTTCGTGTCGTCTGTCTATACAAAAACAACAGGCCAACCTTTTCAAAGTTTTCCACTCTGTTTTCCCCAAAAATACCATATCAGGGCACCCAGAATGCTGTTTCCATGGGGATGAGAGGCTGAAATTAGGGCTGTAGCTATCAAATATTTTTGTAATCGAGTATTCTACAGAAAATGTTTTTGAGTAATCAGAAAAATCATATTTTTGTTTGGTTAAAGAACAATTATTAGTACACAAGAAATAAAACATTTCACTAAATAAAAATCAATTGTTTTTTTTGTTGGAAAATTATTTTATTTCTTAAATTCACACTGTGCAAAGGAACAAAGTGCATTTTTTAGGTCTAATGTACTGCTTAGTGCTTGGTATGATGAATTTATCCCTCCCAGTATTTACTGGAAAAAGAGAGAAATAATAATTACTTCACCAAGACATTACTAAACATAAATTACATATTACATTATGTTGATGGTTGTCCATTTATACATCCTAAACATAAGACAGAAATATGACAAACAGGGTCTCAAACTCAATTTCCTGGGGGATGCTGCAGGTAGGGCCTGGGTGTGGCTGGGCCTCATTACGTATTTGGGAGTAGTGCTGAGAATCTCAGGGTACCCCACGATGAACGGCTCACGATAATAATATCTCAATATGGTGAACCAAAAAATAAGTCATTTTGTAATTTATATTTTGCTGCATTCAGCAGGGATAGTCTCCAGCTTACCTGGACCCTAATGATGACAAGTGGTATAGGAAGTAGATGCAATTTTCGCAGCATATTTTAACCGGAATACAAGCAGCAATGCTGCAAAAACAATGGTAATTTTAATTTTATTTGAACATGCATATAAAAGACATTGGAATACATCACTTAATACAATTGACAGTTCCACATGTCCAAAAGGAGTAGAAAGAAGCTAAGCTTATTTAATCCTACCCACATCGGTTTCAACAACATGTACAACATAAGTGTAAACAGGATTTTAGTTTAGGTGTCTGAAAAACAGTAATTATAGTATACTATTTAAACCCATTCAGAGAACAACATCTCTTGTCTCTCCAGTAGGTCAACACTATGAAGGAGAAGACTATCAAAAATCTTTTTTTTATATATAACATTTACACTACTCTCGAGTGTGAGACCCCCTTGAGGGTGTCACTGAGAGTGAGAACGCTGTTGTTCCTTGACACAGTATTAGCTATAAATAGCTGAAAATTATTAGCTATAAATGAGCAGTTGCTGATTAGTGAGCTAAAATGTTTTTATTTTCTATCTTCTTAACTCACAGCGCTACGTCACATTACAGTTAAGTCACATTGAGATCGTAATAAGATGCCACACATTTGACAGCGGTCATAGTTAAGCGAAAGCTAGCCATCTACACGCTAACGTTAAAGTATTTTAACTTTCATAGGGCCCTATGATTTTGGAAATTGGCATCATGTGAATGAAATGCTGTCATTGTGAGGAGAAGAAACGTTTTTGTGTGGAATTGTATACCCGGCGGATGACTAAATTTGAGCAGAATCACATTACAAACACTAAACCGCAGGCTTGAAATGACGATAACCACTGGCAAAAGTTGAACCTCCTCTAAGATGCGCTTGCACTAGCTTCCTTCCATTCACATTTTGTGATGGAAGCTAGCATGCAAGTGTGTGAAACTTGGGTTGGATGAGTATATTTTCACCGTGTCGTGTTTTACTGCTTTAATGTAAGGAGTGTTTTACAATGCCTGATGATGATGTGCAGGTTCTGAGTGAAAAAACATAAGAAACATGTTTATTTTTTAACCTAGCTCGTTAGCCGTAAAGAGCCTTTCTCACACACAGGCCGGCCTTCAGAGAGTGCCGTTTGATACATGTCTAACTGTAAGCAAAATAGTACCGTATCTTACTTTTGCAGTTGAAATTGCATGAGTGACTACTTCAATCACTTAGTTAGCCAGGCTACATCCATTTCTTAATTACTGGGCTAAATTGTCCGCTGATGTATTGCATCAGTAAATGTAAGTTTTTTTGCCTTTAATTAACTGACTTTTTATTCACCAACCTAAATATAAAACACACATACTACAGTGGTGTGAAAAACTATTTGCCCCCTTCCTGACTTATTATTTTGCATGTTTGTCACACAAAATGTTTCTGATCATCAAACACATTTTAATATTAGTCAAACATAACACAAGTAAACACAAAATGCAGTTTTTAAATGAATGTTTTTATTATTTAGGAAGGAAAAAATCCAAACCCACATAGCCCTGTGTGAAAAAGTAATTGCCCCTGCACCCTTAGCAGCAATAACTGCAATCAAACGTTTGCGATAACTTGCAACAAGTCTGTTACAGCGCTCTGGAGGAATTTTGGCCCACTCATCTTTGCAGAATTGTTGTAATTCAGCTTTATTTGAGGGTTTTCTAGCATGAAGCGGCTTCTTAAGGTCATGCCACAGCATCTCAATGGGATTCAGGTCAGGACTTTGACTAGGCCACTCCAAAGTCTTCATTTTGTTTTTCTTCAGCCATTCAGAGGTGGATTTGCTGGTGTGTTTTGGGTCATTGTCTTGCTGCAGCACCCAAGATGGCTTTAGCTTGAGTTGATTAACAGATGGCCGGACATTCTCCTTCAGGATTTTTTGCTAGACAGTAGAATTCATGCTTCCATCTATCCCAGCAAGCCTTCCAGGCCCTGAAGCAGCAAGACAACCCCAGACCATCACACTACCACCACCATATTTGACTGTTGCTATGATGTTCTTTTTATGAAATGCTGTTACTTTTACACCAAATGTAACGGGACACACACCTTCCAAAATAGTTCCAAATAGTTTTTCACACCACTGTATGTAAAATATAAAAAAACTTCTAAAACAAAAACTGTAAAAAATTAAAATGGAAAACTGAATTTGGGGAAAAAAATAAAATGATAAAACACTTTGCCGTTTTGATCTGAAAACGTTGTGGATGTCCCTTTTAATTTGGGGTATGGTAAGGGTTTAAGACCTGATATCTACCCATGGCATTGTACGGCCCAAAAATTAAACTCTTATTAGCTATTAATTGGGATGTCTTTTTTGGCTTCCGATCCTATCCAATTTTTTATAGTCTTGCTAATCCGATCCAGTAAGAATCCTTTTTTTAATAATAAAGTTTTGTCACAATCATAAATTTTTGAATCGAGTGTTATTATAATAGCTCCTCAAAACATTAAAAATAATCCAACCAAAGCATTGCTGAAATTACTTTTTTATTAGAAAGAATGACAAACAATGTTGTTTGGCTTTCGTAACAAACCTTTGTGAGTCAGGTCCTTAATGAAAATAAAAGTCCATCCAATAAAGGATTACATTGGAAAAAATGGGCCAGCAAATGACTGTTGCGATAAGTACTGTATATTGTGTTGTTCCAGGCTGCTGTTTTGTGTGTAGGCTATAGAGGGCAGTGGTTCTCAGCATGCTGGTTTGAGCAAGTGATTAGAATAAGAAAAGTGGAGTCTGCTCGAAGCACTGGGACAAAACTTAATAAGGACTTTGCAGTATGTAAGGAGAGTCAAGAAACTATGACACAAGGGTGGCACAATAAACATACACAGCCACCTCACTGTGCCAAATAAGAGAAATGTTGATTTTTCTAATCAAATGCAAAATGTTGTTGCTCAATCCAGAGGCACTTGGTTTGTTTTTTAAATTTTTTTTTTTATTGTCGACACTGCCCTCATGCAGCTCAAATTTATCATTCTCTATTACTATTAACTGCACAATCTATTAACTACACTTTCTCATAGTACACTAATATTTTCCTTCTTAATAGAAAGTTATACCTAAAACATTTAATCTACTTGGGAGACATGACATGCTGTGTAACTTGATTTAGTGTCACTGCTTGTCAGACACCAAAATGTGTGTCCACACTGTGGGGGATTAGACAGAACCCTGTGACGCATCAAACTAAAGAAGAAAGAATGCATGCATAGGATGGTCACGATGCTTGATAAATGCTTATTTTGTTTACACAGACTTGAGTCGTCCAACTGGGAAATATTTACCCACACGAACTTTCCTGCTCCTCATGATGACAGCATTTCATTCAGACTGTCAATTTGATCACCAAATGTATTCTGTTTTAAGTTAAGCAGGGCAGATTTCAGGACAGATGATTGACTGGCGACCAGTCCAGGGTGTACCCCGCCTCTCGCCCAAAGTCAGCTGGGATAGGCTCCAGCATACCCGCGACCCTAAGGAGGATAAGAGGTATAGAAAATGAATAAAGGAATGAATGAAAGATTTATATTATAAGATTTATAAGTCTTATTTTATTCTGCTAATGTTGTTATTTTGAGCTAAAAAAAAAAAAATCGAGCAACTTATTTTCCATGTAAAGTGGAACCCCGGGATACGAAATGAATTCATTCCAAAAGGATTTTTGTAAGCCCAATTTTTTTGTAACCCGAGCAACATTTAACATTTAAATTGGCTTAAATTATTCCACTGACCCGGAAGACGCCGCAAAAAATGGGGAAAAAAACACTGTTCTGCACATTTAATACTATATAAATGATACTGTATAAACAAACTGTATAAAGTATTGCAATACAAATGTAATGTAATAATAAAACCTGAAATAGAATGTATATTGAGTTAAAATTCTAAAGGTTTCTTACCTTTAATACGCAGCGAAGTGCAGTACGGCATGTAAACTGGCAGCGATAAACAAATCAGAGAACATTACGTCATACGCAGCGTACGTAGACTTCCGCCATGCCTCCCGTAGGTATACTACCGGTAGAACATCAGAACATCATTTTTGCAGAGCGTTGGGAGAGTTACGCCACCATATGTGAATGGATTGTGGATGCCTGTGCTAAGGTATCTGCTTTAACTCTTCCTTTAACTCTGCTTTTGCGACATCCGGCATCATTGCTGAACAGCCGACTGACAACGAGACTGATGGGCGACAATGATGACAGGGAACTCGGCAAGTTTGACCGCAATATTGCCCAGCCGTCAATTCAGAAAGATGGATTTGTGGGAGATGAGTGATTACAAATACAGTGAGTGTCTTGTTAAATAGTAGAATAAAGTTCAACTAAACTCACTCTTTTGCTTTCGTTGCCTTTTTTTGTAGACCGTATGTTTAACATGCGCCTTAAAATATGGTAGATCCGGAAAATTCTGAACAAAAGACGTTTTGGTAAGATCGACAAACTTTCGTAAAGCGAATTTTTTTGTAAGCCTAAGCAAAAAAACAAGGTATTTTTGTGTCCCGGAATTTTCGTATTCCGAGCCATTTGTATCCCGAGGTTCCACAGTATTTGCATTACTCCAAAAGATGCCTCAAAATAAATAGTGTTTGTGTCAAATAGTACAAAAGTAATCCGCCCCAAAGTGTATTTTTTAATGATTACCTATTTGCCCAGAGCCCTTGGAATTGTCAAATGGCGGCCCTGGCCAATAGCACTCATGAATAAATTTAAAAATGTACAGTTAACTGATGCAATTGGTATCAGCCGATGTCACTCATAGATGATCAGAATCGTAATCTGCAGCATAACTTCTGATCAGGGCATCCCTAATGTAGATCGGTATCGTAGACTTTTTAGTCCTAACAAGCAAGCAATTCTAGTTAGACCGTGCAATGAGTGAATGAATCACAATTTTGTACCTATTATTTACATGCCACTTATTGGTGGGTTTGAAGAACGCATCTAAATTACATAGGTTTTATAACTGTATGTTTTACGTGTGCTACACATTCGCGTGACCCTGAATGTCCACATTAGGTTTGAGAGGTTGTAGCTGTCACCTGCCGTTTGATTTGGAGGCACCACAGAGTTAAAGAATAACCACTACTCTGCTGTTTTTATTGTGAGAACTGGGAATCTCAAGCACTGCTGGTGATCCTTTTCATACCTGTAACTAGGGATGAAATTTCGTGAATGCTGGGACTAAAATGGTGACGGTTAATAGTGTTCTGGGCCTCTGAATAATATTTTCTTCAATAAAGATGTTTTAAAATATCACAATTATAGAGTTATAATTACAATACTGGAAACGGCCAAACTATGGAATTTTTGGCCTAGGTTATAGTCAGAATCTCATCCCCAACCCACGCCTACTCTTCAGTTATATTTGTGAAATGAAACTGCAGACGAGCCATTGCACTAAATTTGGCTGCATTGCGCATGTGCATAGATATTGTGCACACATTTGCGTAAATGTTTGTGATTACAGTGAATATGTCTAAGGTCATTAACAAAATACACTTCATTGTATTAGTAGATACTGTAGATAGCTAGATAGATATAGAGATGTCCCAATCCACATTTTTGCGCTTCCTATCTGATCCTATCCAATTTTTTTATAGTCTTGCCAATCAGATCCAATTCTTTTTTTAATAATAAACGTTTGTTACAAATATTAATGGAATTGAATATGATTTATTAAGACATCTTTTCAAAGTATTAAAAATAATTCATACAAAGTATTTACTTTTTTATTACATAGCATGACCAACAATATTGTTTGGATTTTCTAACAAACCTCTGGCAGTCAGGTCCCTAAAAGTCCATCTAATAAAAGGTGATAAAATTTGAAAAAAATTGGCACGCAGTATACTGTAGTGATGCGTATACAACTATTATTATTATTATTATTATTTTCATAATTGATTAATCGGTCACGTTATTGATTTTTTTTTTTAATGAATGGATTAAATTTTTTTGCAATAATCCCTTTAAAAATGTATGAATTGATTCTTGTCCATGGATTAAAGAAATAAAAAAAATAGTTACATTTGAGTGGCTAAAATCTGGCTATTTATAGTAAATTTTTAAATGAAACGATTGATCGTTTACCAAAATAGTTGTTGATTATTTGGATAATTGATTAAAAATCGATTAATTGTTGTAAGCTGCTGTGTGGGGGTTATAGAGGGCTGTGCTAGTTAGAGCAAACGTTTGGAGTCAAGTGCGTAAAATAACAAAACTAGTAAGTGGAGTCTGTCGATGGACTGAGTGCTTAAAAAAAGGACCGAGTGCTTTGTGTTGACATTGTTACTGTCATCCTGATGTTATATTCTTCAGCCGTCATTACGTTAGGACTAATCATTTGACATGGTGTGTAATGACAAATGACCACAAAAGAGCATAAAGACAAGGGCCATACGGTTTGAGAGGAGATGTCTAGACCCCTGCAACCTGGACACTGAATTTATTCGGTTTTAAGTTGCACAGGCAGGTTTCCATTTAATAATGACATTTACAGCAGTTGTGTTATCTTATTTTGTTAGCTTGAGTTAAAAAAATAATTATTCCACAGTTTATTTCCCATGTATTCGTATTACTCCAAAACATGAATCAAATCACAGGTTTGTGTCAAAATTGATGATTTGCGGACATTGACGATTTTTAATCGATTAAACGTCGACCTGCACCCACTTTATTTAAAGTAACACTTTGGCTTTCACGTACTTGAAGGTAAAAATGAGCTGGATATGAGCCAGGCAATATGCAAGCTTTGTCATACAAGCTTAAAATATTTTAGAAACACGATAAGTATGAGAACCCACATTGCAAGTTTTCACCTGAACGAGGAGGAAAAACAGCCGAAGCTGGAGTTGCTGCCAACCAGAGAACCATCGAGCTGGTGATGACTAATTTCCCACCCAAGTTAAAGCTGGTAAAGTGTACTGTATTTAAATGCAATCGGTTATGTTAGCAGTGACCCTTACGACTCAGTAACGTTATTCATTGGGAGGAGTCCGTGACTTATGCTGTCGAACTTTTCAAATGGTCGGGTGGTGGGGCGTGGTGAACTCTAAGGATGGCATGAGAAGCAGGAAGTACTTTCAATGTTAGTGTAATCCTGCCAACATGTCCAAATTTATAACAGTCAACATGCAATTTGACTCGTAAATACAGTTGAATGTTAACAACTCTGCATTGGTTATGTCCAGTCAGTCAATAGTATTTCAGGGGCATAAACATTTATGTCTCTTAGGGGCGTCATGACAGAAAGTAACAACCACTGGTGTAGGTTAACATTGCGCTGCCTGTAACCTGCTGCAGTTTGTAAATAAACATTTATAAAAGCAGCAGTGGCTCAGCGTTTCTGTTGGGAGGCTGCAGCATGAACACAGCTTGTTCTCCACGTTTTTAAAGTCAGTTGCAACTTTCTTTTTGGACCAATTGTATTTGTATGCCTGCTGGGTATTGCATTTTGTTTACAAATCTATGGCATATAGCTTGTGTTTTATTTCTATGACGTTCACTAGTTTTGCAATCCAACTCAAATGTACTCTCCAGTTTGTCCTGTGCCAAGGACGGTATCTGGTCTTCTGATCATGTAGTAGTGTGAGACACAATTTGGTTCACACCACTTTGCTCAGCTTTGGCTCCACAAGAACAAACATTTCACTGGGCAGATATTAGTCTTTATAGTCTCCCCTCGGTGTCCTGCATATGCATAAACTCACACTTGGCGAGACCACATCTGGTATGGACAAAGGACTGGCCATAAAGAAACTGGCTCATTGAATGGGGGCAGGGTTTTTGTGAACCTTGACCTATGGAAATGACTCTGGAAGGTGAAAGGCCTTTCAGAAAAAAGGGGGATGTGCTGATTTCCTCACACTTATTCACTCACTTGAATGAAGTAAGGAACAAAGTGAGGGCAGGGCATTATTCTCAGAGTAACTCCTAAAGTACAGTAGTCTTGTCTTAAGCCCCATCCACCCGAAGACGATCCGAGGCCTAAAAGCATAAATACTTTATCAAAACGGCGTATCACCCGAAGCTGGCGTTTTTAGGCTATGTAAACAAACACTTTTGAAACTGAGTCCCAGAGTGGAAAGATTTGAAGACGCCATTTTCACGGCTTCGCCCCGACTTCTATGAAAACGCTTGCGTCATAGCTTTACCCCTTTACAAACGCACATGCGCTAAAACCCCCAAAACGGTAACAACAATGGCGCCGTACATTGTTGCTTTTGTCCTGCTGAAGCTAGTGAGTCTAGTGTCGCTATTGCAGCAAAATCTGTTTCTTCATTTTTGAGAACAACAACAGATGCTGGAAGAAACAGCACATCACTTTATTCTGGTTTATTGCCCAGTGTTTTGTTGAGAGTTGCAGGTCACTGCTTGATGAAACAAGCAGGACCAAGTCATCTGCAAAAAGCAGAGACTGAATCCTGTGGCCACCAAACTGAAACCCCTCAACGCCCTGGCTGTGCCTAGAAATTCTGTCCATGAAAGTAATGAACAGAATAGGTGACAAAGGGCAGCCCAGGCGGAGTCCAACTCTCACTGGAAACGGGTCCGACTTATTGCCGGCAATGCGAACCAAACTCTCGTCCACAGTTCCACAAGCAGGACGAAAACCACACTGCTCCACCTGAATCCGAGATTCGACTATCCGGCGGATCCTCCTCTCCAGAACCCCAGAATAGACCTTACCGGGAAGGGTGAGGAGTGTGATCCCACGATAGTTAGAACAGACCCTCCGGGCCCCCTTCTTGAAAAGCGGGACCACCACCCCGGTCTGCCAGTCCAGGGGCACCGACCTGGATATCTACGCGGTGCTGCAGAGTCGTGTCAACCAAGACACGCCCACAGGATCTAGGGCCTTAAGGAACACCGGGCGGATTTCATCCACCCCCGGGGCCTTGCCACCAAAGCTTTTTTGACCACCTTTGTAACCTCAGCCCCAGAGATAAGGGAACCCGCCTCAGAGTCCCCACGCACTGCTTCCACGTTGGAAGTCGTGTCGGTGGGATTGAGGAGGTCTTCAAAGTATTCCCTCCACCGGTCCACAACATCTCGAGTCGAGGTCAGCAGTACGCAGTCCCCACCATACACGGTGTTGACTTTGCACTGCTTCCCCCTCGTGAGACGGCAGATGGTGCTCCAGAATCTCTTTGAAGCCATCCGGAAGTCGTTTTCCATGGCCTCTCCAAACTCCTCCCATGACTGAGTTTTTGCCTCAGTTACTGCCAGAGCCGCAGACCGTTTGGCCTGCCGGTACCTGTCAGCTGCCTCCAGAGTCCCATGGGCCAAAACAGCCTGATAGGACTCTTTCTTCAGCTTGACGGCATCCCTCAACGCTGGTGTCCACCAAGGGATTCTGGGATTACCGCCACGACAAGCACCGACCACCTTACGGCCACAGCTCTGATCAATGACATAAACAATGGAGGCACGAAACATTGTCCGCTCGGACTCTATGTCCGCTGCCTCCTTCGGAACTTGGCTAAAGCTCTCCCGCAGGTGGGAGTTGAAACTCCTTCTGACGGGACTATGTCAGACGTTCCCAGCAGACACTCACAATGTGTTTGGGTCTGCCATGTCGGACCGGCATCCTCCCCGACCATTGAAATCAACTAACCATCAGGTGGTGATCGGTTGACAGCTTCGCCCCTCTCTTCACCCGAGCGTCCAAAACATGTGGCCTCAAAGTCTGACGACACCACCACAAAGTCAATCATCAAACTGCGGCCTTGGGTGTCCTGGTGCCAAGTGCACATCTGGACACCCTTATGCTTGAACATGGTGTTCGTTATAGATAATCCGTGCTGAGCACAGAAGTCCAATAACAAAACACTGTTCTGGTTAAGATGAGGGCGGCCGTTCCTCCCAATCACACCTCTCCAGGTCTCACTGTCGCAGCCAACATGAGCATTGAAGTCACCGAGTAGAACAAGGGAGTTCACCGAGGGAGCGCTCTCTAGTACTTCCTCTAAGGAGTCCAAAAAGGGTGGGTATTCTGAACTGCTGTTTGGTGCATAAGCAAAAAACAACAGTCAGGATCCGTCCCCCACCCGAAGGCGTAGGGAAACTACCCTCTCGCTTACCGGGTTAAACTCCAACATGCAGGCTTAGAGCCGGGGGGTAACAAGAATTGCCAACCCTGCCCGTCGCCTCTCATTGCTGGCAACACAGTGGAATGAAGTCCAGCCCCTCTCGAGAGAAATCGTTCCAGAGCCCTTGCTGTGCGTGGATGTGAGTCCGACTATATCTAGTCGGAATTTCTCCTTCCCTGCCAGAGAGGTGACATTCCACGTACCGACAACTAGCTTCTGTAGCCGAGGATCGGACCGCCAAAGCCTCTGCCTCCGGCCGCCACCCAGCGCACTTAGCACCCGACCCCTTTGGCCCCTTCTACGAGTGGTGAGCTCCAGGGAGGGGGGCCCACGTTACCTTTTCGGGGTGTGCCCGACCGGACCCCATGGGTGCAGGCCCGGCCACCAGACGCTCGCCATCATGCCCCACCTCAAGGCCTGGCTCCAGAAAGAGGGGACCCTGGTGACCCGCGTCCGGGCGAGGGAAAACGAATTCCAATGTTTTTATTTTCATCAGGGTCTTTTGAGCCACTCTCTGTTTGGTCCCTCCCCTAGGACCTGTTTGTCATGAGTGACCCTACCAGGGGCATGACAACTTGGCCCCCCGACAACTTGGCTCCTAGGATCATTGGGACATGCAAAATCCTCCACCATGATAGGGTGGTGGCTCAGGGGAGGAGGCCATGTGTATATATAATATACTGTATTGCATGTCTGTAGGCCTGTCGCAATAAAAAACATTTCCTGGATAATTGTCCTACAAATTATTGCAGAGAAACCATATTTTTGTCTGCATGACATTTTTTTTCGTTATTTATTGATAGTACAGTATAGCATAATACAAGTACACTTTATCAAAAGAAACTAACTTTAATTTTTCAAGCGTATTTAAGATTTTAAGTGAAATGTCAATAACTTTTAAATAGAACAAATCAATGTAAATAAAAAAGACAAAAAATGCACTTATATAAAATTGCACTTAAATCTTAATCACAATATTTGATTTTGAATCAGTTTTTATTGTAAAAATAACCCAGAGAAACAACAATGAAATACTTAGAATTTAGTAGTATGTTCATGCAGACAGCTCATTTGTGTAACACTTCTTTGATTCACTTTTATCAACATTGTGTGTAATTGGGTGCAAGGTTTTGTTGGAGTTTGGTCAAAGTGCAGCAAAATGCGTTTGGCGGGTGGGGTGTTATCCATCCATTTTCTATACCGCTTATCCTCATTAGGGTCACGGGGATGCTGGAGCCTATCCCAGCAGACTTTGGGCGAGAGGCGGGGTACACCCTGGACTGGTCTCCAGTCAATCGCAGGGCACATATAGACAAACAAACACTCACATTCATACCTATGGACAATTTAGAGTCACCAATTAACCTAACATGCATGTTTTTGGAATGTGGGAGGAAACCGGAGTACCCGGAGAAAACCCACTCACGCACGGGGAGAACATGCAAACTCCACACAGAGATGCCCAACGGAGATTTGAACCCAGGTTTTTCAAGATCTCCTGACTGGTTGGCCAATGTGCTAACCACTCAGCCACCGTGCGGCCTGTGGGGTGTTATACTTATGGAATAACTTAAATGCAAGTTCTTCCATTTTGTATTTGTATTTCTTTCTTTGTTCGTTTTTCCCTCACACATATTGCCATGTTGTAAACAACTCTTTCTACTTCTACTACGTTGTATTGTTGTGCGCATGCCATATACGCTCTACACCGCCCCTTATCGTCTGAGAAAGTATGCTACTACAGTATACTATTAAACTTTTTCTGTAGCTTTTGTTATATTAATCATTAAGTAGAAACATGGTTTTGAATGACAATATGGCAACAATGTTTGTAATATATGTGTATATGCAAACGCCCCCATATCATGAGACAAGATTGTCCATTTAAATGGCGTAGTTCGTTCCAACCCCTTCAAAACAGTTGTGTAAGGTGTAAATAGTGTACCCACCTGAAAGGAATATGTTCAGTAATGACAACATATTCATGTACACGTGCATGGATGTTACAAAACATTGAGAATATAATAAAAGCAATGAAAAATAATGTGCGCTTCATGGCGGAGGAGGAGGCGGCGAACAGAGTTTTTGCAGATGGCAGAAAACACATGTAAGTTTACATACTGTAACTTTTTAAAATGAATAACCCTAAGTCTTAAGTCCACATGTATATGACCATGTACTACTTGTATATTACATACAAAATTTAACACTAGTTTTTTTTCATTTTATTTTTTAACAACGGGTAAAGGATAATGGGAGATAATTGACATACTGTAGCCAATGGACCGGCAGTTTCTTCTTCTTCTTAGGTTTTACCGTAGTTGGCATTCATTACCTTAGTGCATTATTGCCCAAGTGAGAGCAGCATCTGTGGTGGTGCAGTACATTCAAAATTCTGGGTGGAATTTTCGTAGTTTAAATATTTTTTTGTTAAATGGGACGAAAATATGTGTGAAGCCCACTCGGTATTATGAATGTTTTGTATAAAAGGTTATCGTAAGTCACGGTTCCGCTATATACTCCACTATATATTTCCACACTCTTAACTTATTTGACCAATCCTTGGTGTACCCCGCCTCTCACCCTAAAGCCTGTTTTATACTTGCTAGGTCCGCGCTGCTCTGTGCGGACAAATGTCATTTTCGCACCCACGCCCCTTTGAGCAACCCCTTTTCATGTGGAAAAGTTCCGCTCCGTGCACCTCCACATTTTTCTGACTAGCAGACGGAGACGGTCGGAAAATGATTGCAGGAGATCGTCACAGCTGAAGTACAGAAATACCAGCATTTATATGACTCGTCCGAGGGGAAAAAAGAGGTGACGTGAAAGACAAAATGCATCGACTATTGTATGAGCCATCATACCCTAAATAAAGCATAAAGAAACACTGAAGCAAGTGATTCGTATTTACTTATACATTTTGGTACTTGGTGTGCATTAAAGAGTGTGTTTTATTTCCAAATCAAAGCCGTCCCATGTTGTGTCTCTGTGATGGTGCTTTGCATCTTGCCTCCTCCTATTCAAAGGACAAATGGACCACCTTCTCTTCCTTTTCTGTCGCAGCAGCAAATACATACAACACAATTCCTCTTCTTCAAGAAGTAGACATGCAAGTGTGGCCGTTTTGGAAGTCAAGAAAACAATAGAAAAATTCTACCGCTCTAGTTTAGTACCGCGGTAGACATGTGTTTTTGAACACACGATTTCTCGTGCGGATTTCCATGCGGCTCTTTTCCGTGCGGAAAGCCTTAAGTCACCCGGGATGGGCTTCAGCATTGCTCCTCGACCCTAGTAAAGATAAACGGCAAAAAAGATGGATAGATAAATAATCTACTGTGCCACCACTGAAAACTTGTGCATGACAAGTTTTTCACTCAGCGGCAACGTTTTTTCTGATTTTACTTATATGTTAGCACACTGTTATTCTGACCATGTGGACTCTGAAGTACTGGAACAGATTCTGGTAGGGACTACTTTTATATTAGTTTATATTATATTTATATTGAATATTTTAATGCTGATATATAATACAATACTGATATATGAACAATGTTCAAGTTCAACATCGGATCAGGAGCAATATTTTAATGGATTCTGGGATCTTGAAATATTGGACTCTGTCAGGTACTGACTCTGTCAGTAATTGAATCGGCTATGGTGTTTCATGCCTTGCTCTCTAATGGCTCAGCATTGTGGAAGTGCTATGTAGTAGTAGGACAATTCAGTCAAACAAATTTTCACATTTAATGTGCAGAAAATATTATGAATATTTTACTCTGAGTTGCTTTGGAATTGGTTTGATTTCTGATAGATTTGGTGGCAACTGAGGGTAACAAGATAAAACAAGAACATAAATCGATGCTTTATTTATCTGTGTAAGATCTAAGTTGTCCCATACAGTGGAAAGGTTTCTTCTTCTATCAGCCTCCATATCCCTTAAGAGAAGAATTGTGTAATGGTAATGGTTTAATTTTATTTGAACATGCATGTAAATTAAATTGGAATACAATTTAATTAATACAATTGACGGTTCCACATGTCCAAAAAGAGTAGGAAGAAGCAAAGCTTATTTAATCCTACCCCCGTAGGGTCTCCCCTATTTCAATACATTTGTACACTTCCTGCACTTACTAAGTTTGTATGCATAAGTAAGGTCATGTGACAGTGATAGTAGTCCTTGTCATGGTAAATTAATGATTTTGCCGTTCTGATGAATCTTCTTCTTTTTCTTTTGGCTTATCCCTTCAGGGGTTGCCACAGCAAATCACTTGCCTCCATCTAACTCTGTCTTCTGTATTCTCTTCTCTTGCGCCAACTACCTTCATGTCCTCTTTCACTACATCCATAAACCTCCTCTTTGGTCTTCCTCTAGGCCTCCTGCCTGGCAGTTCAAAATTCAGCATTCTTCTACCAATATATTCACTATCTCTCCTCTGGAGATGTCCGAACCATCTCAGTCTGGCCTCTCAGACTTTATCTCCAAAACCTCTAACATGTGCTGTCCCTCTGATGTGCTCATTCCTGATCCTGTCCATCCTGGTCACACCCAAAGAGAACCTCAGCATCTTCATCTCGGGTACCTCCAGTTCTGCCTCCTGTCTTTTCCTCAGAGGCACTGTCTCTAAACCAAACATCATGGCTGGTCTCACCACAGTTTTGTACACCTTTCCTTTCGTAGCTGGAACTCTTCTATCACACATCACACCCGACACTTTTCTCCACCCATTCCAGCCTGCCTGCACACGCTTTTTCACCTCTTTTTTACAGTCTCCAATGCTCTGGACTGTTAATTTAAGTACTTAAAATCCTCCACCTTCTTTATCTCTTCTCCCTGTAACCTCACTCTTCCACTTGAGTCCCTCTCATTCACACACATGTACTCCTTCTTGCTGCGGCTAACCTTCATTCCTCTCCTTTCCAGGGCAAACCTCCACCCCTCAAGCTTCTCCTCCACCTGTTCCCTGCTCTCACTACATATCACAATGTCATCTGCAAACATCATAGTTCATGGAGATTCCTGTCTAACCTCGTCCGTCAGCCTGTCCATCACCTTAGCAAACAAGAAGGGGCTCAGAGCTGATCTCTGATGTAGCCCCACCTTCATCTGTCACACCTGCAGCACACCTCACTACTGTCTTACAGTCCTCTAACATACTTCTCTGCCATATATCATTAGGACAGAGTGCCTTTCCATTCTTCATCCTCTTCAATGCCCTCTTCACTTCTTCCTTACTAATCTTTGCTACTTCCTGGTCCACAACAGTCACCTCTTCTACTGCTCTTTGTTCTCTCTCATTTTCCTCATTCATCAACTCTTCAAAGTACTTTTTCAATCTTCCTATGATGCTACTGGGACCTGTCAATACCCTTCCATCCCTATCCTTCATCACCCTAACCTGCTGCACGTCCTTGCTGCCGTCCTGATGAATGATATTCATAATAAATAAAAATAGTAGTGATAATAGTCATTAGTGGTATATAACAATTGTAACAAAATGTTGTTGAACAGACAATGTTCTCACTAGGAACGAAAAGTTCCTAGTACAAGTATAAGGTGATACTTGTTTCAAAAGATCTGTGACTCTTTTGAGCAACGCATCCCATTGAGAGATGGTACAAGTGCCTCCTCATTAACACAAGTTTGGTGTCTCAGTGATGGACGAAACCGCTGCTGTATTGATTGTGTGACTTTTTCTTCAAGTGATACGCTTACTGACAATGGGATTTTGTTGTATTAGCTTGACACGTGCCGATCAGTGTTGCCAGATCCATGAACCCACTCATTTTATTCAGGCCAACTCAACATTGATTGGAATTTTTATTTGGCAATTCTGAAAAATATAGACTTTATCTGTGAAGTTTGTTCTTTTAAACCACAATTGGTAACATTGTTAGCCGGCAATCGTGTTCTTATATTGTTTGTTTAAAATGTTTTTCATTTGGAGCAGGTTGCATAAAGTCCCATTTAGTATATACAGGTAAACATGACTTGAGCACAAAACAGGGGAAAAAACATGGACCACACAAGATATATACAGTAGGTATACTGTATAGATGCAGTATATAGATATTACATAATTCACATTTTTAAACGTAAAGCTTATTCACACTAATCTAATTATTGTTACGCCAAAACACAGAAGCCTTGGTTGAAATGTAGCAAACTATTGGTCCATGTTTGTTTGGTCTGCTGCTTTAACTGTTGTCATTTAAAGCTTTGTCTGAGATTACGTCAACTGTATTGTAAGAGTGGCCTTGTCAGTCTGCCATTTTGTATTGCCTTTCCTTTAGCATACCAGATACACCGTATTCGTGTATACACATTAGGAAAGTTGTATCGTAGTCAGTTTATGGACGATGTTGACTCAACATTGATAACAGAATGTCACAGAATTGCTGGAGTCGCGTCTGAACATTGTCTGATGTGGTTTGGCACCACCAGTGTAAGTTAGCTGGTAGAAATGAACGAGAGTACACCGCTATCTGTATCTGTTCACCATCGAAATTATCTGTATCCGTATCTCTCACCGCTAAATGGAAGATGAATATCAAACGGCAATGGCACAGTATCATTGCAGTAACTACCGCGTGAGCAAACAATTAGAGCATGACAGCCATATTAATGAGCACCAGCTGCAGTAAGAGAAGGAATGACAGAATGACCCAAAACCTAAAGTGAGTCGCGTCCTGCAATACCAAGGTGGCAATCTGAAGTATGGTGCTGCGTTGCAGTGTCATTAAAGGGTTCCTTGTTTACATTAATTAAGCTATTACAATTACATCTGCAACTATATGCCTTCTTCAACCACAACATGAATATGATGTTTGTTTAGGATGCAGTAGCAATTAAAAGTTGGACAAGTTAACTAAACTACGTCCGTTTTTGAAATATTGGGCCAAACTGTCCAATGATGTATTGCATTAATTAACACAAAAAAATGGGGATAAATTAACCCCCTCAGACCTGCATTTTTTCTGCTGGGCAAAAAAAATCAACTTCTACTGATTTTTACTCTACTCTCACATAAAAACAAAGTGGACAATTTTTTTGTGGATATGTCATGTTTTTAAGGTTTTTTTTCCCATGTGCACCCCAATGGACGCCAGGATTATATGGCCGTAACATGTCATATACATTTGTGTAAATATATGGCATGCAGACAACCAGGTCATGCTGCACATCGGATGGAGACCAAACATTATAAACTTGTCCATAAGCTGGTATGTGTTGCACACACATGGTAGTTCTGGAGACAGGCTCAGTCTTTCATGCTTTTTTGTCATTGTTTGATTGACTCTCACCAGACACTTGGCCACATCAACTTGAAATGGAGAACATCCATGAATTTGGCTTTGTGCGTCTTGGTGTCCAGGCTGTAGTCCAAACAGCTGTTAACCACAGTGATGTCCTTGTCCTTTGCCCTTGTCCTCCAGTGTCTTTTCTAGTTACCGTCATCTCCTCCTGTCCTCGACTGTCCACACAAGCTATTTGTCATTCTCTCTGTCAATACACCTGTCTACCTCCTCAATCCCAACATTTTCAGATGGGCCCGGAACTTTAGCATCTTCTCTGTGTGACCCTAGTAGGAAACAATCACATCATCACTCTTTACATCCTTATGTATTGCTTACATATATAGCTTTACATTCATGAAAAGTACATACAATAAAGTAAACACACTATATTTATAAACTTATATTTCTATTCCATCAAACTCCTTATTTTATGAAGCCATTTACTAAACACGTATATTACATTTTGTACAAAAATATACAAATGATATATATTCAAATTAGTACGTAATCCGTGACATCACATTTTAGCCAATAAAAAAGGTACACAAGGCTTGTTTCTTTATACAATGACAGTAAATAGCTGAGTACTGTCTTTTTTACCACGGATGTCCACTGTGGGGCACACTCAACTTTGAAAAAATATATTTTCAAAATAACTGTGATTATTATGACTTATAACCCTTAAAATTATAATGAAAAAAAGTTTGTTTGGTTATCATTAGCATACATATGCACTTTGGATCAAAAATGACTACTCGATCCAATTGATTAAAATTTTTATTCTTAAAGGCACTTAATCCATATTAAATCCAAAAAGCACAAAAACTGCAAAAATTCCTCAATCATTTTTTGTAATTTAGATAATTGAATTACGCAAGGAATCGTTTCACCCCTAGTCCTGCGAAAAACCTTGAATAATTTAAAATGTCACAAAGTGGATTTAGCAACTTTTTGAAATTAGTTGTTCTTATTTAAACAACTATTGACACTCGGTGTCCAATTAACCCGGTGCTTCTCAAAGAGTGGGGGCTCGAATAATTTGTCGTACTCGGCATTAGGGCTGCAACTAACAATTATTTTCATAATCGATGAATCGGTCGATTATTTTTTCGATTAATCGGATTTTTAAAAAGACATTTTTAATTTTCCCTTCTTTGAAGTAATCCCTTTAAGAATGTATGAATGGAAACAACGGAAACAGTTTTCCCTCCAAAAATGTTTGGAGGGAAAACGTCCATTGAGGGAAAACGTCCATTCTTCAAGAGGAAGAATTCAGTCACCGAAATTGAAGTAGCAAAGTATAAACCATCAGTTGATAAACATCACACTCTACTGCAGTTTCACTGTTCTACCAGTAAGTTTTGTGTGTCTGCATGGTAAGAGATAATGGAGAGAGTGCAGAAATTTAGGCATTTTCCTAAGCACAAGTACCAAGTATGGGATTTACTTTGCAAGGGATTGCTTTTACACGCACTCTATTCACACACCACTCTGCAGTGGTTTGCTTTGCAAGATATCAAAGAGGCAAAAATGGCAAAAATTAGCTCTTTTCCAAAGTCAAAGGTGATGTACTGTATGTGAAGTATCTTGTTTTGCTTGAAAGACAAAAGATAATGTGCTTTCATAGATCGCGAAGGAAATAAAAAAAATTATTACATTAGAGTGGCTAACATCAGGATATTTATAGTACTTTTTAAAAATGAAACGATTAATCGATTACCAAAATAGTTGTCGATTATTTGGATAATGGATTCATTGATTAATTATTGCATGCAATTAAACAGGCTCTTAAATGTAATCTTCACTGCTCTCCATATTGTTGCATTTCACTGGTTTCAGTTTTGAGTTCAGTCTATACAGTACGGATAATGGGGACATGTCAGAAAGTAATTGAGAACCACTGGATTACCCCAAGGAGCATGTTTTGGAAAATGGGAGCAAGCCGGAGAAAAACGGGGAAACATGCAAACTCCTTGGATAGATGCCCAACTAGTGAAGCCAACATGCTAACCACTAGGTTACTGCTCAATTTTACAACATTACTTTTAATACACGCAATTGCAATAGAAATTTGTGGACAAAATTGGTTTCAACTTGTCTATAAACCAGGAGCTTTAGGAGGCGGAGCCAGAGGCTTCTTCCTTGGGTCCCACCAGAGACCTTGTGGCGGGCCCCTGGACCCCAAGCAAAATGCTCACTCTACACTCTCCTTGGAAAAAATCTACTCATTTGCAAACACCATATTTTGATGGCAGCTCTGATTTTCCTTTTGTCTATCAGCCATTTTGGAATACCAATCAATAATAAAGACACAAACGCAACATACACAGAGAACGGTCTCATTTATGTTTTGAAAACTTTTTGTGCTGCTTGGGAAATGTAAATTACTGTCGAAAGTTCAAATGTTTTTGTAAAACCCCTTTGGCTGGACCCTTTGGTACTGGCTAATGCCCAGGCTACATCTGGCATTGTGTTTTGTCAGCACAAGTTCACTGGCAACAGTCGATAAGTTTAAATGCCCTTGTTCTATTTTATTGCAGCCCGAGGGGGTTATGTACATACATAACCCCCCGGGCTGCACAGAGGTGTGCCGAATTCCCACGTGGAGACATGGGTCAGATACTGGTCAGGCTTCTAGTTGGTAAAGAAATACAGCGTAGGCCAGGTGTTTGTTTTTGCAGGACTTGTGGCTAGAAATTATGACAAGCCTAGAAACCCTCTTGCATACAACCCAACAGAAAGTGAAAAATCATTAACATCAATGTAAAACCAGAAATGTAAATACAGTATTTAAACTGTACCTGGTTCTTTATAAAAAAAAGTTTTTTAAAATAATTTTTCGAAAGTCATATGTCATAAATATATATCAAAGTCATTTAATATATGTGATGCAGAAGACGTTACGTTGTTTTCGACGTAATGCATACGGTATCCTTAACTCTGACGTTATTTGGAATGCTGAGAAAAATACAAGTCTGAATGCAACCCAGACCACACTACTGCAAAGAGACCACCAAGTAGCTTTTTTTGTATTGGTCCGAACCAGGGTACTGGACTCAAAGTGTAATGTACCCTTAAAGGAAACGCTGCCAGGTGCTTAATACTTGGCGTTATGCAGGACAAGTTATTTGTCTAGACTGGTAAGGCTTGTTTGTGTCTGCTTTCATGGGACAGACAGGATTCCATGTCTTGTCTGTCGGGCGGTTGAGTCATAGCTGATCAGTGTCATCTGGCTTTTATTAGGCTGGCTGTGTCTTTGTCCACTGAGTCTATGTTCCTGTTCTTGCGGTGAGAGGAGTTACGTCACTGTCAGTTATTTATGTTGGTTTTTCTAAATTCCAGAGATCAGTAAAGGATCGGCGCAAGACAAGGAAGTGTTTAGTGTATTTTAAGAGAGCTCAAACCTTTTGGGCCCAAAGACCCCTTACAGGAGAGACATTTACCAAAGACCAGCTTATAATTCTCATATCCATTTAAAAGAAAAACAAATTGCCATTTGTACTAGATGCCATAGGAATTAATGAATTAATAGAAGCTTAGTTTCTTCCGCACCAAAGCCTGAACATGAATGGAAATAACTTTTACCTCTTGTTTAAAGAAAAGTGCATTATCCACGATCCTTACGTGAGACACAAAGACATAGGTTTGTCACAATGACAAATTTTGCTGGACAATAATTGTCCTACAGATAAACAATATTATTGACAACATTTTTTGAAACAATTGTTTCATTAATTCTATGGCATAATAATGCGAGTACATCATATCAAAAGCAATAAACTTGAATTTCTCAAAATTATTTAACACCCGTGCGTGTGTGGGTTTTCTCCGGGTACTCCGGTTTCCTCCCACATTCCAAAAACATGCATGTTAGGTTAATTGCCGACTCTAAATTGTCCATAGATATGAATATGAGTGTGAATGTTTGTCTATATGTGCCCTGTGATTGACTGGCGCCCAGTCCAGGGTGTACCCCGCCTCTTGCCCAAAGTCAGCTGGGATAGGCTCCAGCATACCCGCAACCCTAAGGATAAGCGGCAAAGAAAATGAATGAATGAATGAATATTTAACATTATAATTGGAATGCCTACCACATTTAAATAAAATTGCTGATGAAATTGTAATAGCTTTATTAAAGTAAGCTAAATTTATGACTGGCTGGTCTTGATAAATAGGGCCCTGTGAACATTTTACACTATTTTTTTTTACCAATGTTTGATTTTTGGGTTAATGAATAGAAGGTCTGTTAATTAAATGCAAAAAACATCAAATTTACTGATGCAGTACATCAATGGACAATTTTGCTAACTTTTCTATTGGGATGTCAGTTTTTGCACACATTGCTACAAAATTACACAGCATGAGGAACAATAATGTTTGGCTTTTGTAACAAACCTCTGGAAATCAGGTCCCGAATGAAAATACAATTATTTTGGAGATTAATAATCCTTTTGTCTGTCTCTCTGTCCGTCCAATAAAAGATAAAAATGGGTGTGTCCTGTAAGATGCTGTTTATTGTGTGGGCTATGGAGGGCAGTGGTGTTGTGTGAGTGTTCTGGGAAAAAAAGCAAAAACAACAGGCTTGCGCTTTTAAAAAAGGACTAAGTGCAAATAAATGGCCAACTAAATTATAGCCATACTGATGTGGAATAATTCAGCCGCCATTACAATACTTTTAGGGTAGGACAAAGTTTTTTTTACATGGTTATGATATTTTGTGGTGTGATTTAGAATATAAGAAACCAGCAGTTTGAGCAGCACTTCTCATGCTCCCGGCACCATGACAGAAGTCCGGACACAGAGAGGGAGCTACGTAGGTATGGTGCCGAATATCCAGTGTCCCCAACGTCAAAGTAACTTCAACATGGTACCATGTAACCACAACATGGTACATGGTACAAAAGTGCCGCACATCCTGTCCGTGATAATAAAATAAGAGTGTCATAAAAATAGCTTACTATAATAAAGTTGTTACAATTGCATCTGTAACTATGTCTTCTTTAACCACATACATGATGCAATAATTTGTTCTAGAAGAGCTGGGATCGAATCTTTGATGGGCATCTCTGTATGAAGTTTGCATGTTCTTCTCGTACGTGGCTGGGTTTTCTTCGGGTACTCCGGTTTCCTCCCATATTCCAAAACATGCATGTTAGGTTAGTTTGTTAATTAGTATGGATGATGTTGTGAATGATTTTTTGTCAATATGTGCCCTTCAATTGACTGTCCAGGGTGTATCCCACTCTCTGGGATAGGCTCCTGCATACCCCTACACCCTAGTGATAAGCGGCATAGATGACTGGATGGATGAAAAGCTGAAAACTTCTTCCTTCTCCCCCTACAGCCCTCCAGTGTCACTGTGAGCGCTGCAGTGCCAACTCTAGCTGTACAACAGATGGCGTCTGTTTCGTCAATATTCGCAAGTCAGGCACCCGGTTGATGACGGAGCTGCACCAGTGTGTTCATGAAAAAGAACTGTTCCCGCGGGATCGGCCCTTCATCTGTGCCCCATCCTTCAAGCATGACACGGTCCTTTATCCAATTTGTTGTACTACAGATTACTGCAACAAGGACCCTGACCTCACAGTTTTCCCAGGTGAGACCACAGGTTTTTTTGTTTTTGAGAATGACTTTCATTGTCATTTTTTTCCCCAGAAGACTGAGAATGAACTGTGTACAGTGTATTTAAGTAATTTGAAGTAATCAATATTAAGAATGGCTAAAGCACACAGGCTAAAATGTTACTTTTAATTGTGGTTGCTACAAGACGTTTCTTTTGCTGATGCTTTCTATAGGTTCTCAGTTGTGTACTGTGCTCACTTTTTCATCATTGTCTTTCATGAATGAAAGTCAATGATGACAATGTTCTGAGCTGGTGGCCATTTATGGTTCCCAGTTTTTTGTTTTTTTTTATTGGACCACGGCACATTGTAGAACTAAAAGTAAACAAAAACACAGCAAAAATGGGAATAATCAAGCAAATAAGCAAAATGTAAAGGAAAGAAGCTGAAATGTTGATAAAAAGCTCTATCTTTTAAATATATTGAAGCCTTTTTTACAAAATAAAAAAAAAATACATTAAAAATATTAAAATTTTTGCGATTTTCAGTGTGCTGCCGCCCAAATTTGTACACTACTCCACTTAAATGATTTCCCAGATAGCATTTTAAAATACACTGGAAGATCGGTTAGTGTACTTGCTGGTTAGCATCTTTTTTGGTTAACATCAAAAATGTATGGCAAAATTTTGCCTTAGTTTGCCTATATTTTCCAGTTAGAAATACATTATGGCACACATCTTGTCATGTTATTCATACACCGCGTGATCCCAACTGTTTTTGTTGTTGTATTTTTTTAAATTGGGAAACTTCTCTGTTAGCAGCCTTGTCGCTTGCGGATACATAAAAACAGGAAGCTTAGTCGTCAATCTATGATGCCATCTGTAGTTCTTGGCTAACACAGTTACGCCACAAGTCTCAGACTTGAACACAAAACGTGTTTTTTATAGTTTTACAATTATAGTTTGACATGCCTAAAACAGTTCTACATGCATATGAATGATGAATCTTCTTTTCCTTTGGGCTTATCCCTTCAGGGGTCGCCACAGCGAATCAATTGCCTCCATCTAACTCTGTCTTCTGTATCCTCTTCTCTTGCGCCAACTACCTTCATGTCCTCTTTCACTACATCCATAAACCTCCTCTTTGCTTTTCCTCTAGGCCTCCTGCCTGGCAATTCAAAACTCAGCATCCTTCTACCAACATATTCACTATCTCTCCTCTGGACATGTCCGAACCATCTCAGTCTGGCCTCTCTGACTTTATCTCCAAAACCTCTAACATGTGCTGTCCCTCTGATGTGCTCATTCCTGATCCTGTCCATCCTGGTCACACCCAAAGAGAACCTCAGCATCTTCATCTCTGCTACCTCCAGCTCTGCCTCCTGTCTTTTCCTCAGCGGCACTGTCTCTAAACCAAACAACATCGCTGGTCTCACCACAGTTTTGTACACCTTTCCTTTCATTTTAGCTGAAACTCTTCTATCACACATCACACCCGACACTTTTCTCCACCCATTCCAGCCTGCCTGCACACGCTTCTTCACCTCTTTTCCACACTCTCCATTGCTCTGGACTGTTGACCCTAAGTACTTAAAATCCTCCACTTTCTTTATCTCTTCTCCCTGTAACCTCACTCTTCCACTTGGGTCCCTCTCATTTACACACATGTACTCCGTCTTGCTGCGGCTGACCTTCATTCCTCTCCTTTCCAGGGCAAACCTCCACCCCTCAAGCTTCTCCTCCACCTGTTCCCTGCTCTCACTACATATCACAATGTCATCTGCAAACATCATAGTCCATGGAGATTCCTGTCTAACCTCGTCCGTCAGCCTGTCCATCACCATAGCAAACAAGAAGGGGCTCAGAGCTGATCCCTGATGTAGTCCCACCTTCACTCGGAACTCCTCTGTCACACCTGCAGCACACCTCACTACTGTCTTACAGTCCTCGTACATGTCCTGCACCGCTCTAACATACTTCTCTGCCACTCCAGACTTCCTCATACAATACCACAGTTCCTCTCTGGGCACCCTGTCATAAGCTTTCTCCAGATCTACAAAAACACAATGCAGCTCCCTCTGACCTTCCCTGTACTTCTCAATCAACATCCTCAAAGCAAATACTGCATCTGTTGTACTCTTTTTTGGCATAAAACCGTACTGCTGCTCACAAATGCTCACGTTTGCCCTTAGTCTAGCTTCAACTACTCTTTCCCATAACTTCATTGTATGGCTCATCAGCTTTATTCCTCTGTAGTTGCCACAACTCTGCACATCTCCCTTGTTCTTAAAAATGGGCACCAGCACACTTCTCCTCCATTCCTTAGGCATCTTCTCATTATCTAAGATCTTGTTAAACAACCCGGTCAGGAACTCTATTGCCACCTCTCCTAGACACTTCCATACCTCCACAGGTATATCATCAGGACCGAGTGCCTTTCCATTCTTCATCCTCTTCAATGCCCTCCTCACTTCTTCCTTACTAATCTTTGCTACTTCCTGGTCCACAACAGTCACCTCTTCTACTCTTTGTTCTCTCTCATTTTCCTCATTCATCAACTCTTCAAAGTACTCTTTCCATCTTCCCATGACACTACTGGCACCTGTCAATACCCTTCCATCCCTATCCTTCATCACCCTAACCTGCTGCACGTCCTTCCCATCTCTGTCCCTCTGCCTTGCCAACCTGTATAGATCTTTCTCTCCCTCCTTGCTGTCCAACCTAGCATACAAGTCATCATAAGCCCCTTGTTTGGCCTTTGCCACCTTTACTTTCACCTTACGCTGCATCTCTCTGTACTCCTGTCTACTCTCTTCAGTCCTCTCAGTGTCCCACTTCTTCTTAGCTAACCTCTTACTCTGTATACACTCCTGCACCTCCTCATTCCACCACCAAGTCTCCTTATCTACTTTCCTTCCAGATGACACACCAAGTACTCTCCTACCTGTCTCCCTGATCACAGTAGCTGTAGTTGTCCAGTCATCTGGAAGGACTTCCGGGCCACCCATAGCCTTTTTCAACCCCTTCCTAAAAGTCATGCAACACTCCTCCTTTTTCAGCTTCCACCATTTCGTCCTCTGCTCTGCCTTTACCCTCTTCATCCTTCTCACCACTAGAGTCATCCTACACACCACCATGTTCTGCATCACTTCATCCAGGTCGGACGAGAATCTCTTTTCTCTTTCTTCTCCATCTCACATCCTACTAGTGGAGCATACCCACTAACAACATTGAACATCACACCTTCGATTTCTAGCTTCAGGCTCATTACTCTATGTGAATGACTCTATCTGACACTCTTTTTACCTCCAGGACGTTGCTAGCAAACTCCTCCTTCAAAATCATCCCTACTCCATTTCTCTTTCTATCTACACCATGATATAACAGCTTGAACCCTGCTCCTAAGCGTCTAGCCTTGGTACCTTTCCACCTGGTCTCCTGGACACACAATATGTCCACCTTCCTCCTCTGCATCATGTCAACTAATTCTCTACGTTTTCCTGTCATAGTTCCAACATTCAAAGTCCCAACTCTTAGTTCTAGACTCTTAGCATTCCTCTTCTCTCTCCTCCTACAGACACACCTTCCTCCTCTCCTCCTTCGGCCAACAGTAATACAGTTTCCACCGGCACCCTGTCGGTGAACAGCACCGGTGGCGGGCGTTGTTAACCTCATATGAATGATGAATAAAAGGGATAAATTAACATTTAATCCTACTTTTATCTTTATTGAAAACGTGATTGATTTGTGTTTTGCCATGACTTATTTCTTGAATTTAGAACTGTTTCTTTGGCTCTATTTTGGGGTATTTTGCAATTATATAATCAAAAGAAAAGCAGACTTGAGGTGAGAAAAAAAAATTAATTAAAAAAAAGTTACGGCACAATGTGAAAATGCATGTCAAACTATAATTGTAAAACTATAAAAACTTGTTTTGTGTTAAAATTTGTTGTCTTTTGGAACGGATGAATTTGCATTATTTCTTAAGGGAAAAATTCATTTGGATCGAATATGTTTCGGTTGGATTTGGACCTTCTGAAATGGATTCATCATCCTAACCAAAGTTCCACTGTACTGTATTCTTTTTTTGCATCCGTCATCAAATCCGTTACAATTTAAAAATTGTGTTATACCCTACTCCGGCGGGTGGGAACCAAATCTATATTTGTCATAATATGAAGTAAAATTTTGTAAAAATGCATTTCTATGAATGATTTGGCTTGCACGGTTTTCACTCACCGCTGTCTAGTATTCACTTAAAGGTCTATGCTGTGTGTGCAACAGCAGTATCAGGAAAGTTTTGAGTCGTGGTTAGGATAGACCATACATTTATTGATACGTTAGTACCGCACATTGTGAGTGCACTTGAATATAAGCCATACGCACCAAATTGAAAGAACACAAAACTTTACATATATGCTGCACTCAGGTGTCCTCTTGGTGACATGGAATACTTACAGAGACTTGAAAACGTGATATTAGAGACAATTCAATTCAGATTTATTTGAATAGCTACAAATCACAACAGCAGTCATTTTATGGCACTTTACACATAAAGGTCATAGAGAACCAAATGAAACCATACATGAGCAATAATGTAGCGACAGAGGCAAGGAAAAACTCCCTAGAACAGAACACAGGCTCTGTGGGGCGGCCGTCTGTCTCAACTGATTGGTTTGAGATACAAAAGAATAGAGACATAAATGGTAGATCAAGCCAGAAGTCTTATTCTTAGACCAAGGAACAAAGAGACAAGAATTGTATCTGATACATATCAGCATATCAAGTGTCATTTGTAACTGTATGCTTTAGCAAAGAGGTGGGTTTTGAGTTGATGTTTAAATAATGAGATGGTGTCTGTTCCCTGGGTTGAGTCAGACAGATGGTTCCATAACGGAGGAGCCTACCTCCCTTTCTACTTGTAAAGATTCTAGGAGTGACAAGTAATTGTAAATTCTGTGGGTGTAGTGTTCTACTGGGTTGATAGGGTTCCAAGAGCCCTTTAATGCTACATTCACACTGCAGTGTAGGATTCCCAATTCGGATTTTTTATTGCTTAAAATCCAATTTTTTATGTGGTCACTCACATTACCAAACAAATACGACTTGTAATGGGAACGCAACGCACCTGGAAAATGACGTGCATGCGCAGAAGCGCAACATCGCTTGCATTTCCATGTGAAGTAAAGGAAGTAAAGATTAACAAAACAAGTCAACAAATATTTTGAGACCTTGCAAGAAAGAATATTATAAACAAATACTAGATAGGAATAAAAACAACATCAGAGCTACTTGTGGCATTCTGAACAGTATTATTAGGAAAGGCAATAAGAAAGCAGACTACCCTCAATACTTCACAGTTGGAACTGTTGATGATATGAGGGACGTAGCTGAGAAGGTTATTAACTACTTTGTAAATATTGGACCAAAGCTGGAAGAGGAGATCCCAAAATTCTGGTCAGTGGAGGAAAGGAAGGAGACTATAAACAGGAACCCAAACTCCATGTTTCTCACTGATGTGAGCAAAGAGGAAATCATTGACATTGTACATAAATGTAAAGCAAAAACATCAACCGATTGTAATGGAATTGAAATGGATACGATAAAAATTTGTATCAATGAGATCGCAGAACCGCTAGCACACATCAGCAATCTATCATCCCAGACCGGCAAATTCCTAGACAAAATGAAGACAGCTAAAGTAGTTCCAATCTTCAAAAATGGAGATTAATATTAATAATAATTTCACAAACTACCGACCAATTTCATTATTACCACAGATTTCCAAAATCATGGAAGTTATTCAACCGTAGGTTGGACAAATTCCTCAATAAGAATGACATACTTGGGGACAGCCAAGATGGATACAGAGCTAATATTTCCATTTCTGTGGCATTGATTGAAATCACAGAGGAAATTAGGAATGCTATGGATCATAGAAAGTGTGCAGCCTCAGTATTCATGGATTTAACGAAAGCTTTTGATACAATCAATCACAACATCCTAACTACAAAATTGAGAAGGTATGGAATCAAAGGGTTCGTTCTGAATTGGGTTAAAAGCTACCTTGCAAGCAGGAAACAATATGTGAAACTAGGAGAATATACATCTACAAGTTTAGAGATATTATATGGCGTACCACAAGGGTCAGTTTTGGGACCAAATTATTTAATCTATACATTAACGACATGGGCAAAGTGACAAAACACCTAAAGCTAGTACTATTTGCAGATGATACCACCGCTTTTTGCTCTGGAGAGAAAACACACAAGAACTAATAAGAAAAGTTTCAGAGGAAATGATTACTCTAAAAAGATGGTTTGACAAAAACAGATTATCCTTGAATCTAAGTAAAAGGAAAATGATGCTATTTGGTAATAGCAGAAGAGATATTTATGAGAATATACAAATTGACGGGGAGGAAATTGAAAAGGTGAATGAACATAAGTATGTGGGCGTCATAATTGATGACAGAATGAGTTGGAAACCTCACATAAAAACACAACATAAAGTAGCAAGAAATCCTTCAATACTGAATCAAATAAAATTTGTCCTAGATCAAAAATCACTCCAAACCCTCTATTGTTCTCTGGTGTTACCATATCTAACTTGTTGTGTGGAGATATGGGGAAACAACTGATTGAGAAATATGATCTTGGAAATAAACTAAACTTAAAACACAAATATGCGAGAACAACACCAAAAACTTGTAGTACTTGGGTATGTGGAATCAAACTGTGGAATGGATAAAGTAAAGAAGTAAAACAATGCTCTACAATGAGCGACTTCAAGAAACATTACAAACAGTTGATGTTTACAAAATACAAAGAAGAAGACTTGTGAAATATTGTGTACATCCAAGGCCATATTACTTCATTCCTTGTAGAGTCAATTTTCTGTCTGTTGACTGTCCCTGCTATGTTTGTTACTATCACCTTATACTTGTACTAGGAACATTTCATCCTAGTGAGAACATTGTCTGTACTACAACAATGTTGTGTTACAATTGTTATATACCACTCATCACTAATATCACTATTATTATTATTTATTATGATTATCTTTCATCAGGACGGCAGTATAATTTACTAACCATGACAAGGACTACTATCTAACATACTGTCACTTGACCTTACTTATGCATACAAACTTAGTAACTGCAGGAAGTTCACAAATGTATTGAAATAGAGGGGACCCTACGGGGGTAGTATTTAATAGGCTTTGCTTCTTCCTACTCCTTTTGGACATGTGGAACTGTTTATTGTATTAAGTGATGTATTCCAATGTCATTTTTACATGCATGTTCAAATAAGATTAAACCATTACCATAAAATTGCTTTGGTGTGCGTTACAGTTATGTGTGATACCATTAATTTTAATTTCTGATTCTCCACTGGATAAAATTCAGGCTGGTATCGCCTATACCAATTCAATAATATGTACAAGTTAACCTAATGTGTCAAATTTTAAAACGTAGGGTACAGTATTTCATATCATAGCATGGAGAATACAAGACATAATAGTCAATGATTGATTTATATGAAACCCTAAAGTATATTGAGGTATTGAGATTTGACTTTAGAGCATTAAACACTGTTATCGGATATATCGACATTTCAGTGTCGATCCGCACATTACTAGCATGCGCATTTACGGCGGTTGTGGAAATTTCAACAATTTCATGCAACGGGAGTCAATGTTTTCTCAACCAAATGATTCCATGTGGAAGATTAAGAAGAAAGATGGCAAAGACGTTGATATCGAAGTTTGTAGACAACTTGTTGCCAGGTCTGTTCCAAGGTGAGTGTGGGTGGAGTGGAGAGACATTGCTGCTTCGGCAGCTCTTGGTAATTTTTCTCTGTAATTTTCTTGGATGAGAAAACTCCCACATAACCTCCAGTACCCTTGCAAGGGTGTAGAGCTGGTCCAATGTTCCTCAACTGGGACAAAAAACACATTGCATCTCCTGCTCCTGTAACGTAGTTTTACTAACGGTCGTACCCTTCTCTCCAGCACCCTGGAATAGACTTTCCCGGGGAGGCTGAGGAGTGTCATCTCCCTATAGTTGGAACACACCTTCCGGTCATCCTTTTTAAAAAATGGGGAGCACCACCCCGGTCTGCCAGTACAGAAGTACTGTTCTCGACTTCCATGCAATGTTGAAGAGGCATGTCAACCAAGACAGTCCCCCAACATCGAGAGCCTTAAGGATTTCAGGGCGAAACTCGTCCAACCCCCGGAGCCTTGCCACTGGGGAGTGTTTTGACTACCGCAGATACCTCAGCCACGGTGATAGAACTGTCCGCTTATATGTCCTCAAACTCTGCTACCTCTACAGAAGGTGTGTCAGTGGGATTGAGAAGGGCCTCAAAGTATTCCTTCCACCAACCAACTGTATCCTCAGTTGAGGTCAGCAAGCCCCTGTCCGCACTGCGAACAGTGTGAACTGGTGACCTCTTTCCCTTTCCGAGGTGTCTGATGGTTTGCCAGAACCTCTTTGAGGCTGACCAAAAGTTGGGCTCCATAGCTTCACTGAAGTCCTCCCACACCCGAGTTTTTGCCTCGACCAAAGTCGCGTTCCGCTTGGCCTGCCGGTACCTGTCAGCAGCTTAGAGTGTCCCACAAGCCATCCATGCTTGATAGGACTCCTTCAGCTTGATGGCAGCCTTGACCTCTGGTGTCCACCATCAAGTTCGGGTCTTGGCACCTTGACTGGCACCGACCACCCTGCGGCGGCAAATGCGACTGGCTGCTTCAGCAATGGAGGCACGGAATATGGCCCATTCAGACTCAATATCCCAACCCTCCCCTGGGATGCAGGCGAAGCTCTGCCGGAGGTGAGAGTTGAAGACTCGTCGAACGGGAGACTCTGCCAGACGTTCCCAGCACACCCTCACTACACGTTTGGGTCTACCAGGTCTGTTCGGCATCCTTACCCGCCATCTAATCCACCTCATCCCCAGGCTGTGATCAGTTGACAGCTCAGGCCTATTACTAAGCCCACACCACCTTGTCGTCTCTTACCTACTGCAACTCCAGAGTAGAAGAACGTCCAACCCCTCTTAAGGAATTTGGTTCCAGAGCACAAACTGGGGGTTGAGTTGATTCCGACTGTATCTAGTCGGAATGTCTCAAACTCTTCCACAAGCTCAGTGCCTTCCCGCTCCTAGCACAGAACCCCGAGGGATACCATGATTGACCTTTGCGTGTCGAGATTCTTTATTGCTAATGGATTGAATCTTCAGGTGAGCTGACAGATGAGACTGAAATCGTTTTAATGCAGTTCCTTTAATGCCATAATAGAATTTAGTGGTCAATTGTGTCGATTGATGCTGCAAGGTCTAGAAAAACGTAATACTGAAACGAGAACTTTGTCTGATCCGGTGAGGAGGTCATTAGTAATTTTTTCAAGATCTGTTTCTGTACTGTGATGCATCCTTAGTCTGACTGAAAAAACCTCAAGTAGATGATTGTCTTGAAGGAAATTGTGTGATTGGAAACTACTTTGGAGGAGTTTGATGAGGAGGATTATAGAAACTTGTTTAGAAGGGCCGATGGAGGAAAAAACTATTTAAGTGTGTGTCACTCATCGCCTTTTCCACTACGGTCACTGTGTTGGAGGGATGTACAACACCAGTTAATGGAGGAAGGTAGTTTATTTGGTGTCCTATAGTAGCAATTTTATTGTCCAACTCATCCCTGCTAAGAATGGTAGGGAAGAATGGGTTGATAGCACTGTGACACTTTGTTAACCTAGCCACAGTGCTAAAGAGGAAGTTGGGGTTATTTTTTCTTTGTTCAATTCAAGATGAGTAGTAAGCTATTCCGGCATCATACTGGGCCTGTCTATAATTTTTTAGGCTCTTTTTCAAGCCTAAACGATTTTCTTGTGCGTGGGCGAAACGCCATTTCCTCTATATTTTTTGTGTTTTACATTGTCCACTTCACATTCACTTCACTACTCCAATTCACTACTTCATGGATCTACAATCTAAGCATCATGGGAACTGAAGTTCTGTAGCCTATAAATTAGCTGCATCGATGTTTAAGCTGCAGGGTTCAAAGCATGTGAAAAAAGTAGCAGTTTTTAGTCCGGAATTTACGCTAGCTAAACTTTTGCCAGATGTACAAATAAGAAAGTTTCAATTTTGGTTATGTCGACGACCGACAGCCAGCCGCAGAGGCATGGACATTCCAATATGTCCCACTGTTCATCTTTTTTTTTTATAGTTATGACATTGCACATAAACTGGATCATAGGTTGGTGTCCTGTCAGCTATTGGAGTCTTCAAATTTTTATCTCCTGTGTATTTGGATTCTTTTTCTTGCAGTCCCCACTGTGAAGCCTCCACCTTTGGGACCTGTGGCTCTTGCTGCAGTGATTGCTGGACCAGTTTGTGTACTGTGCTTGCTGCTCGTTTTGGCTTTCTATGTCTGCCATAGCCACCGGGGGCTAGGGGCTGGCGGGGCTGGGGCCCACCACCACCACCACCACCGTGTCCCCAATGAAGAAGATCCCTCCATGGACCATCCCTTTATCACTGTTGGAACAACACTGAAGGACCTTATCTATGACATGACCACCTCTGGCTCTGGATCAGGTAGGCTCATACAGCATTCACTCAATATTACAAAGTGTGAATGTATTCTGTACGCAAGCAAAACGCACAAAAATGCAGAAATTATTGTGTTGTGCTTGAAATAATATATTTTTTGAAAATACTACAATGGTTTTAGGGTTTCAGTAGACACACCACACACAGTTTCAAGTTTTCAAGGCCTTAAAAAGTTACCTTTTTTGTTTTAAAAGGGAGGTATTAAATTTAATATGTGACAGAGCGAGTGAATTTTTTTTTCATCCAATTAAATTTTTTTTAATGACAAATTAAACCTGTTTGACCTTACTCTTAAAGTATAACTACTGTGGCTTTGTGCATCATAACTGCATCGTAACAAACCTCATGTGCACCTGCTTTGCCAGAGCATAAGACCGAGAGATCTGTGTTGATAAAAAAATAAAGTTTTTTGCTATATTTAGCTGCTCATTAGGAGACAGGCAGTGTTTCTTGCATCGTGCATTTACTCCCTAATGACATACAAGCAATCAAAGCCAAAGTATTCGTTGCACAAACAAGCATGAGTGTACAGTACATTCACTTCCGAGTGTGCAGCAGCATGACGGCTGCATAAACCATCCACAATGCAACCCAACCCCTGATCCTCCTTCGCCTGGAAACACCTCTCCTTCCTGACAAAACATGTCCAAAGTGTGACACAGTGGCCATCTGTGGACTGTAGGTTTGTTGGACATTGCAGAAATAAGATAACAAAAACCCCGCAAAAATAGGCTCAACAAGTGGATATGGTAAAGAAGTGATCTGGTATTGTTCAGTTCAACAAGCTGGAACTATTAATGCTAGCCATTAAGAAACCTGTGTACTAGGGATGTTCCGATCCGATCTCCAATCTGCAGTATTTTGAAGATTGAATAAGATCGGACTCCGCCACGAAATTGGGCCGATCCAACATATTAGGTGCGGTAAATGCGCCCCAAAGCTGGTTGCCACTCATCGCCTGCCACTCAGATGAACGAGAAAACACACCACCACCGCGTAGACATGTCTGCGGTGTACTGTGGTGAAGTTAGTTTCGCCTTGGATCCGGGAGCTCGCACGGAAACCCTTGGTTGTTGCTAAGAACTGTCAGTAAATTAAAAGACTTTGTTAAAAAAAAAAAAAACTCCAATGCTTGCTCTAACCAGCATACTGAACACCACTTCCCTCTACAGCCTACACACTAAACAGCAGCTTGGAACAACCGTATTTACCCATCGCTACAGTATTTTGCGTGCCCATTTCTTCTAATTTTATCTTTTATTGTATGGACTGTTATTTTCATTAGGGCCCTGACTCATAGAGGTGTGATACAAAAGCTAAATAATGTTGCTCATGCTGTGCATTAAAATTATAAAATAAAATTTGTTGGTTTCATCTTTGATGTTAAATTGCCAAAATAAAACTTTTACTTGATAGTCTAAATTTTCGAGTAGTAGCCTACTGTACATACTATAAGCATAAAATAAATTACCCACATTTTTCAAACCCCATTGTTCAAACTTACCTTTTCTTTACTAAAAAGAAACAAGTCATGGGTCATGGCAAATTAGCTGATATCCACTCATTATTGTTGTACAGCCTTAATTTTTCCTTTTAGATGCCTTGGAAAGGTCTTAAAGGTTTTGTACATTTGTACATGAAAATAGTGCAAATACCCTGTGTAAAGTTTTTCTAAATGTTTGATTGCACTAGCATGTGACTCATCACGACTTCATTGAGTGCAGGTTTTTCATTGGTCCACTGACTAACTTGGGTCAGAATTTTTTAATATTGACGTTCTGTCTGTGTAGGCAGCTCCACAGACAGCTGTAAACCAGCTCTCTGTGGAGACTAGCACCTTTTGTGTGCTGCCAAGAAATGGCTCCAGTTCTTGTGATTAAATCTGTTTTATTTTTTCACAAATTTTGAATGCTACTTGCAGAATTAAGCAGTCAACTCTACACAATTTTTCTTAATTGAATTTTACTAACTACAATTTTTTATTCATTGTATTTGGATATGTCTATTTAAAAAAAAATCTAATGTTGCAAAAGTTCTATAGACAGTAAGAATTGCCTTGAAAGGTGCTTACAATTAAAAATGCATTCATATTATTATTATTATTATTATTAATATTACCCCCACGGATTAGTGACTGAGAGGCAGCCACAAATGAGTGATCCACTAGCCAATTCCAACGCAGACATTATAGGGCCCTGCGAATTACACTACATGTGCACTTATGGGTGTGACTGGTACTGTGGTACAGTGTGAGGCGTGGCTGTGTGGGCTGTTTAAATTCCTTTTCTGATTTACTTTTTGTGTGCATGTGTACGCGCATTCATGTTTTGAGTGGGGTCTTTGCTCTCAGTAGAGGATTTTTATTTAATTTCCATATTTTGTTTCCTTCTTCCTTCCTTCATTGCATTTTAATCTGAATAATGGTCTGCCTTGTCTCCAGGCCTGCCACTTCTTGTCCAGAGAACCATTGCAAGGACCATCATCTTACAGGAGAGCATCGGGAAAGGCCGTTTTGGGGAGGTGTGGCGCGGTAAATGGCGTGGTGAAGAAGTGGCTGTGAAGATTTTCTCTTCCCGCGAGGAGCGGTCTTGGTTCCGAGAGGCTGAGATCTACCAGACCGTAATGCTTAGACATGAGAATATTTTGGGATTTATTGCTGCAGACAACAAAGGTGAGCTATTGTGAACTTTTTTTTCTGCTTATGGGCTTGCACATTAGGTTCAGCACACCAACCACATCCTTTGACATGTAAGAGCAGTATTCCAATTTGTATTACCATTTCAGAGAGAAGATTACAAACAAAAAAGAAAAAATGTAGAAAGTTTGATAGGTTTGGTCAAAGCAAAGCAATCGATTCAAAATGCCTTAAAATAGATCTAGGTGGATTGTGTATCTGCACAATGTCAGTTGGCAACTAACAGGTGAGCCTAGAGATTTGTGTACAAAGTCAACTTTGCTTCAGGAAGGCGGCTTTTCGGTGTGAGTAGACAGACTGTTGTAGCATGTGGAGGAGTAATACTCCCCAGTGATAGCGCAGCAGACACTGTTAAACATTGGCACAACACACACACACAGACACACACAAACAACTTTCTACAGTGTGTAATTTTATAGATTCCAGCATTTCTTCAAGGTATACCAATCACATGTCTACATCCACAATAAACTTTGTCGCAGTACTGGTGTCTACTCTTGGCCCTTACGAGGTCTCTGGTCAACCTCCTGATGTTTTTGTGTTTTAAATGCATTTTTTAAAAAATCTCATCATGCAACTTGTTTTAAAAAGCATTTTTAACCTTTTGAAAGGGACATTTTTTGAATTTTGCCCATCCACAGTGTGTGTGTGCGTGTGTGTGTGTGTGTGTGTGTGTGTGACACGCGTGTGCGCTGTAAGCTACAGCAACTGTTATTATTATTGATATTAACATTTTTACTTCAAAAACTACTGTACAGGCTACATGCCACACCACAACTAACTTCACCACAAACTCGCTCATGGCGCAGAGTGCTTGTGCTCACAACTTGTCGGGCTAATAATGATAAGTTACGCTACATATTTTATTCATCCATTTTCTATGCCGGTTATCCTCATTAGGGTGGCGGGTATGCTGGAGTCTATTCCAGCTGGCTTTGGGCAAGAGGCAGGGTACACCCTGGACTGGTCACCAGTCAATCGCAAGGCACATATACAACCATTCACACTCACATTCATACCTATGGACAATTTAGAGTCGCCAAATAACCTAACATGCATGTTTTTGGAATGTGGGAGGAAACCAGAGTACCCGGAGAAAACTCACGCACGCACGGGGAGAACATGCAAACTCCACACAGAGATGCCCAACTGAGATTCGAACCCTGAACCTCCTAACTGTGAGGCTAACGTGCTATCCAGTCAGCCACTGTGCGGCCCGCTGCATATTTGTATCTGTAGAACGCACAGAACAAAGAAAAATGTGTGTTCATGGCTCACCACAAGTATTGTGGATGGTGGACAAAATTCCCCAAAAAGTTTTTCTTCAAACTAAAGGGGTGACTTTGGTGGTTACAGTAGATGTTTATACAAACAAAATACGTATGTGTTTTACATTTCAATGGTACATGTTGTATGAATTAGGCTGCCCGGCTACTGTGTTTTAGTGGTAGATGAACGATACCGTACCATTGGAAGGGCTGAGTGTTAACATGCAAACTGTGCCAGATTTGTTGCGTTTATCTTTTGTTTTTTAAAATTGTTAACATATGCTAGTCTTTGACTGTTTACCTCATTTTGTTATTTGCCCACTTTAGTGCTTGTGGTTGAAATTGGATCCTGTTTTTTCTGAAATCGTTTCGTTGAGCTTTTTGCTGATGTACTTCTGGTTACATGGATGTACAACGTGTACAGGATAATTGAAAACTTATTTCCTATTATAAAATAATTAGTATCACAATGCTGCTCAATAAATTAGAATATGACCAAAAAGATTATTTTTATCAAAAATTTCATTCAAAAGGGAAACTGTATGTTATATACATTCATTACACACAGACTGATATATTTCAAATGTTTCTTTTCTTTTAATTTGAATGATTATAACAGAAACTAATGACAATCCCAAATTCAATATCTTACAAAATAAAATATTTATGACCAACAACAAAGGATTTTAGAAAAAAAAAATGTATCTCCAAAAAGGGGGGCGCGCCAAAAAATGTTGGGAACCTTTACAGGCCCTCTGTAAAGTATGAACATGAAAAATACACTGAACATTTACAGCACTCAATACCTGGTCAAGGCTCCTTTTGCCTGAATTACTGCAGCAATACAGCGTGTCATGGAGTCGATCAGTTTGTGGCACACCTCGTGTTATGGGGTTGCTCTAATAGTGGCCTTCAGCTCTTCTGCATTGTTGGGTCTGGCGTATCGCATTTTCTTCTTGACAATTCTCCAAAATTTTCTATGGGGTTGAGGTCAAGCAAGTTTTCTGGCCAATTCAGCACAGATACTATGGTCCTTCAAACAAGGTACGAGTAGTTTTGGCAATGTGTGCTGGTGCCAAGTACTGTTAAAAAATGAAATATACCACCATGCATGACGTGCGCTAAAACTCCGTGGTGGATGGCTGTGCTGACCTTGTACCTTAGAAAACACATTGGACCAACACTGGCTCCCCTAACCATTACTGACTATGGAAACTTTACACTGGACCTCAAGTAATGTGGATTCTATGGCACTCAGCTCTTCCGCCACACTCTGGGACCGTGATTTCCAAAGAAAATGCAAAATGTACTTTTATCTGATACAAGTTTTTTCTTTGCTTTTTAATTTATTATTTATTTGTATTTACTTTTTATTTTTAATTTATTTGTATTTATTTTTTAATTAATTTAATTTTTTGGTAAATTTTTGGCTTTTATTCTTGTAAATGTATGACTTTTATTCTCAAATCTCCCAATTTTTTGTAATAAGCCGTTGTAGGAAACAATTAACCGCAATAAAGAAGGATTACTTAGCATCACTTCATCTTTTGTTTGCTAATTTGCTGTTCTAGAAAGTCGCAGAATCGCCCCAGATTACTTGTATCCGTGAGTGATGGAAGGAAAAGCTACAACCCGCTAAGGGAGAAGTAGCTTTTTTTCAACGGCAAAATCACGGTCTTAGTTTTCAGGTCTGTGCGACATTTCAAGAAATATTTTATTACCACTAATTAGAGCATGTCCCTCATACAGAGGGTTGTGTCAGAAGGGGGCATCCAACGTAAAACTTTTGCCAAATCAAAACATGCGAAAATGATTCGCTGTGGCGACCCCTGGGATAAGCAGGGATAAGCCGTAAGGAAAAGAAGAAGATCAGAGGAACTAATGTTGGACCAGCAACAGCAGCCGTCCAGTCCTTTTTATCCTTAGCCCAGGTCAGATTGATCTGACGAGGTCTTTTATTCAAGGGTGGCTTGACACAAGGAATACGATAGCTGAAACCCATGTCTTCAATACGTCTGTGCGTGGTGGCTCTTGAAGTGCTGACTCCAGCTGCAGTCCACTCTTTGTGAATCTCCCCCACATTTATGAATGGGGTTTGTTTCACGATGCTGTCCAGGGTGCAGTTATTCACGTTGTTTGTACACGTTTTTTTGTTCCCAGATCTTTTCCTTCCCTGCGACATTCTGTTAATATGCTTGGGCACAGTAATAATCAAAATTATCTAAATTAAAAGAAATAAACACTTGAAGTATATGTATATCAGTTTGTGTGCAATGCATGAGTTTCACTGTTTGAATTGAATTACTGAAATACATTAACTTCTTCATGATATTCTTATTTATTGAGCAGCATCTGTAAGTTATTATCCATTAATCAAAAAATGGATATGAGAGAAAAACATTTAGCATCACGTTTTATTTCAATTTTGATATATGCACGAGAATTTGCTGTCAGCCTCACAAACCAGTCAAACTGTGCCAGCTGATTTCACTCGGAACTCTTGTGAGGTGGAAGACATCAATTGTCGTATTCATCCTTCAACATTGGCACAGTAGTCCTTGTACCATTTTATATCTTTGCGTATGCATGCAGGCCAGATAACAGTTGTTTATTTAATCCCAGTCTTTGTGTGTGTTTTGTTTTTGCAATTAAGATCGTTTTAGTCACAAATTATGCTTTTAAACTGTTTTGTACAAAAATAAAATAAAATTCCTACAAGGCCGGGTCTCCCTTGTACCTCTTCGGAGTCGGGTTCGGGCCGTCCCCTCTGGGGGGAGCCTGCTAGGAGCCCGTGCTCAGGCGTCTTCCCAGTCGGACCATCTCTTTTGAAGGGAGTGTGGTTTGGGATGCATGGCTGTGTTCACCACAAACATCTCCTCATTCTCTGTTTCACTCTAATGCAGTTATCCTGTCACTGCAGAGTAATGTAGATTTGTTACACGTGTCATCTGGATGGTTATTGTTCAAGAGGTTGTTTTTTTTCTCCTTCTTCTTTTATGTTTATTATTAGTATGTATGTATATATGTGTGCACATATATATGCACACTGTATGTGTGTGTATGTATTTATGTATGTACTGCATGGATATGTGAATGTACACATTATGTGTATGTATACCTGTACATATTATGTATACATATATATTTGTATGTATATATACAGTGAGGGGAAAAAAACTATTGGAACTCCAGCTGATTTTGTAAGTTTGCCCACTAAGAAAGAAATGATCAGTATATAATTCAAAAATCAATACATTCATAAATCAATGGTAGCTTTATTTGAACACTGAGAGACAACAATGACAAAACAATCCAGAAAAATGCGTTTCAAAAATAGTTATAAATTAATTTGCATTTCCATGAAGGAAATAAGTATTTGATCCCTATCCGTCAGCAAGATCTCTAGCTCCCAGGTGGATCTTATACAGGTAACGAGCTGACATTGGCAGCCCTCTCAGCTCGTTACCTGTATAAAAGAGACCTGTCCACAGAAGCAATCAATTAATTTAGATGCCATACTCTGCACCATGGCCAAGACCAAAGAGCTCTCCAAGGATGTCAGGGACAAGATTGTGGACTTACACAAGGCTGGAATGGGCTACAAGACCATCGCCAAGCAGCTGGGTGAGAAGGTGACAACAGTTGGTGCAATTATTAGCAAATGGAAGAAACATAAACTAACTGCCAATCTCCCTCGGTCTGGAGCTCCATGCAAGATCTCACCTCGTGGAGTTTCGATGATAATGAGAACGGTAAGGAATCAGCCCAGAACTACTCGTGAGGAACTTGTCAATGATCTCAAGGCAGCTTGGACCATAATCACCACAAAAACAGTTGGTAACACACTACGCCGTGAAGGACTAAAATCCTGCTGTGCCCGCAAGGTCCCCCTGCTCAAGAAAGTCCACCTACAGGCCCGTTTGAAGTTTGCCACTGAACATCTGACTGATTCAGAGGAAGACTGGGTAAAAGTGTTGTGGTCAGATGAGACCAATTGAGCTCTTTGGCATCAACTCAACTCGCCGTGTCTGGAGGAGGAGGAATGCTGCCTATGACTCCAAAAACACCGTCCCCACCGTCAAATATGGAGGTGGAAACATTATGCTTTGGGGGTGTTTTTCTGCCAAGGGGACAGGACAATTGCACCGCATCAAAGGGAGGATGGATGGGGCCATGTACCGTCAAGTGTTGGGTGAGA
>QODF01000079.1:2716039-2735589 GCA_024372805.1 Oostethus manadensis | reverse complement strand
TTTCAGGTCAGGTTCAGCATGGAAATGTGGTGCAACAAAATTCATAATAAACGCAGTCAAATGTCAATGGAAACTCATTTGGATTATGAAGTCTCCCTTGGCAAAGCAATTTTGCTCAGCACTTAAAGGCATCTTGACTCCCATTCAACTGTTATGATGCTGGACAAGACAAAAAAAAAGTCTTTGAATAAAGTCAGATGAATCACAAGCGAAAAAAAAAATCCTAAATGTTTTGCTGTTGGCTGTCTTTGTAGATAATGGGACATGGACTCAACTGTGGCTGGTGTCAGACTACCATGAGCACGGATCCCTGTTTGACTACCTGAATCGTTACACCGTTACTGTTGAAGGCATGATTAAACTATCTCTGTCTACAGCCAGTGGTTTGGCCCACCTCCACATGGAGATTGTGGGGACACAAGGTGAGTAACACTGTATCTTCCTCTTCATTTCCTTTCGGCTTATCCCTGCTTATCCCATCAGGGGTCGCCACAGCAAATCATTTTCTTCTGTTTGATTTGCATGTTTTGATATTGGTATATGTATACCTATTTGTATACTGTACGTCACAAAGGTGAGTACACGCCTCACATTTCTGCAGATATATTATTACAGTTTATTACAGTTTTAGTTCCAGACCTGACAATGCTAAGTGAATTTCCACAATGTAGGATTCCTTATTTATGAATGGAATGTGTTCGTAGTTAGCAAGTACAAAACCGGTTTATGACCTGCTAAATTAGTTTTTTTAAGCATTATTATGTCATAGTTACTTCTACACTCATATTACCTGATATAGTAGATGTAATAATAGAAAATAAGACATCTTAGACATACTGTAAATAAGATGTCCCATAGTCTCATAAGTGTGCATTGATAGTCTGTTGTCTCATCAGTGTACCTTTGCTGACCGCTAGTGACCAGTGTAGAATACTACTGTAATCCTCCTGTTTGTGGTTAAAGAGAGACTCACGTCTCCCATGCACTTGTGTCACTTTATTAAGCGGAGAACACATGCAGTGAACATTCACACAGGAGCTGCTGTCGGCAACAACTTAACGCTTCAAGACAGTCATGTCAGCGGATGATGTGAAGGCGCATGCAACAAGTCACGGATATTACACTACACATTACATCTTCCGAGTGACTTTATATTTGTATTGTCATATTTGTATTTTTGTACGTTTAGCCATTGTTATGCGTGAAAATGCTGGGTTTATCAAATGGAAAATTTTATTAAATATGCATATTTTTTTGACAAATTATGTCATAGTCAACCATGTAACAATGATTATTTATTTATTTATTTATTTAAAAAACAAAATGTTGAAGCCGCAAAATTCAAACTGCAAAGTGGCGAGGGATAACTTTTACTTGATATTCTAATTTAAACTAAATTCAGCTGCACATACATGCATTTTACCAAAATATATACTAATCTGTCAAATGAAACTTTGTACAGTATTGTGCTACAATGTATACAGTATTTGCATTTTTCAACTATGCGCTTTTTTTCAATTTTGTATTGTATGCGCTTTCACGTGTGTGCACAGACAAATGCACACGCAAAATTGTTCTATTTCTATCCCAACTTCCGAAGATCATTGCCATAGCATTGAATAGTTTTTTTCTGCAAAATATCAGACAATAGAGGTTTGTTTGTTTGTTTTTGGCTTGCGCCAAAGCCAAATTGACCTCTGGCGTCACCAAGTGGTGGAAGGTCAAATAACATCCAAGTTAGTTCAAACTTACTAGCCTCTCGTCTCGACTCCCAGGCATGGTATTTACCTGTTTTTGTTTCATAGAAAAAGCATTACAATATATCACATTTTTTAATTTAAAAAATAAGCATTTATTTTGGGACTGTACTGGCCCCTGGGAGTCACAGCACCATTAGGAGTATAGTAGTTTTGTATCGCCAAACAGGAGACCCGTGGAACAAAAGGCGTGATGTCACAAGGAGATTGGACTTGTTGAAAGCTCATTGGCTCAGTTTCAACGGACTAAAATTTAAATTGTCTAACCTGCGTACAGAAGCGCAAATAAAAGTCAACAAAAGTACCCTCAGGGGCCCTAACACGCCTGATGGGTTAAACAATACAAAAAAAGTGCAGACACTACCTGCACAAGGCCAGGCAGCAGAATTTGTGTGCCGCGTTCGTGACCGCGCATTTCCATGTGAATTGCCTCGCCTTTTTGTCCGCATTTAGGCAGACTGTCAATCATATGAAATCTGTATGTTAGGTCATGAGGAGGTCTGCCATCCTCGGTCTATAAGGGTGGATTGTCCCATGTAGGGCGAACTGCGGCAGTCGGTGTTTACAGTGTATAATTGCATCTGTACTCCAAATAAGAACAATTTTGGACAGCACTTTCACATTTTTTTCAACCAAGAAGGCGTTCCTCTCTTAGGGGGTACTCGACTTAAAAACATTCCACTGGGGGTACATGGCTCAATAAATGTTGCAAACAACTGGTGTGGTCTGATTTCAGTAGCAGGCCAGTTGAGTTCAGTCCCCACTAATTGACATTGCAAATGGAGGCCAACAGGAGACTTTTGCTGTGTCTCATTTCGGGGTGTGCATCCTTCAGAGAACCCAGCCTATGCGGTCGAAGAGGGCTGGGTCCTTCAGAGAGCGCTTCTACCGGGGCTAGAGCAACGTAAAATGGGACGCTCTGGCTTTCGGAAAACACTTCCTGGTTGTGTCACGTGTTCGCAGAGAAAAAATATTGGACATCTAACAAAATAATACAATTAATAGTTTTGTGATTGTGTTTTTAAAAGAAAACTTGTATTTTTAACCATAATAATAAATAAATAAATATTTTATGACTTCTAGCTAGTTAGCCCATTTGTACAGCACTTTGATCGTGATTTTTAAATTGCCGTTACATATAGATTTTAGAATTAAGATGTTGTTTGGACATCCACAAGTTATGTTTTAAGTCAATTTATTAATTTAATTAATTATTGGCTTATTTATGTTTCAGTTCAAGTTATTAATTGAATGAATTATTGTATTATTCATTCATTCATTTTCTATACCGCTTATCCTCATTAGGGTCACAGGGATGCTGGAGCCTATCCCAGCTGACTTTGGGCGAGAGGCGGGGTACACCCTGGACCGGTCGCCAGTCAATCGCAAGGCACATATAGACAAACAAACATTCACACTCACATTCATACCGATGGACAATTTAGAGTCACCAATTAACCTAACATGCATGTTTTTGGAATGTGGGAGGAAACCGGAGTACCCGGAGAAAACCCACTCACGCACGGGGAGAACATGCAAACTCCACACAGAGATGCCTAACGGAGATTTGAACCCTGAACCTCGTTACTGTGAGGCCAATGTGCTAGCCACTCAGCCACCGTGCGGCCCTTGTATTATTAAATTATATCTTAAATGGATAGTTTTTGATTCTCTTTATTGGGTAAGTCAGACCAAGCGATGGCACATGGTATGTTTGGGCACACTTTGTTCCTCACTTTTAAAGTTTACCGTGAGGGAAGTCACCATGCCAAATCGTAAGTTCCATACAAAAAAAACCCAAACTACAAGCATTACACTGTGTGTGCAGTTATCATGAGTGTTTTCCAAAGACATTTGAAATTCTCCTCCAGTGATGTCATAGCAAATTCAGTTCACCCATGGTCAAAATGCACAGTGCTCAGCAATTAACTTAAAAGCTCCATCTCAGACTCAGAATGTTAAACATTACACGAGTATGGTTTGTTTGTAAAGGTTACCAAGATTTTTTTACAAGATTTTGAGTCATTGAATAAATACGTTTTGTTACTCAGATAAAATTCTGTGAATTGGATCCCATTTTTATTGAATGTACTGAAACTCTTGAGTTATAATACAGTAATGTTAACATGGACTCGCATTAAAGTATTCCAACTTCCATAATTGTGAAATAAATTTTCTATAAGGATTTCAATGTTTGGATGTGCATTTTCAATGACTGTAATTCATGAATTACCAGTTTTCAGATAGTGAAGGATATTTGTTGGCTGTATGACTCTCCCCAGGTAAACCAGCAATTGCCCACAGAGATCTGAAGTCCAAAAACATTCTGGTAAAGAAGAATGGAACCTGTTGCATTGCAGACTTGGGTCTAGCTGTCCGGCATGACTCGGCCACGGACACAATTGACATTGCTCCAAATCACAGAGTGGGAACAAAAAGGTAAAGTTCTGCTGCAAAGATGACTATTTTATTACACAGTGAGGCAGCTGTCTTGCATTGTAATGTTTGTCGATTGAGCTAAAATTTTTCCCAAATCACGGCTCTAGTATTTTACAAGGTTTTTTTTAGTATTATCTAGTACTTTCCAGTATTTAATCTACGTTTAGCGCCGTATATCTGCAGATACGTGTGGATGATAGGCAAAAACGAGGAAAAAACCTTTCATTTTATGAGATACGTGTGGACAGAGCATATGGATGCAGTTTTTTGAAACAGTCAAGGCAGTGTAGACAGAAATTTTTTCTACGTGGAGAGGGGGGAAATATTTGGTTTTAAAAACATTTGCTGTGTGTAGGCAGGGCCAATACAAGCTTTTTTTTCTGTGAAGAACCTAGAAGAGCGTTACTCAGTTATTGTTTTTTTCAGAAATTGTGGTATTTTATTTCATTACTAGTGATATTATTTATTTTCTGACTTTTTTTTTTCCTGTGAAGATCCCGGAAAGGGTTATTTATATTTGGTTATGCGTGGCTTTCTGGAAAACAATACAGTAAATGTTTACGTTTAGGCAGCCCTGCGATAGTGAAACCTTCTCTGTTACGAACTGACCCCAGCTCCCCATCAGAGAAGGGAAAAGTTATGTTACACATTAAAACGTTTGGGGACCCCTGCTATAAGGCATTAAGACCCCCATTCCTTTGAATGAATATTCTACATTGGTTAGAAGTGTTCAGTGAGACAAGCACCAGATTTGACTGCAGGACCAATAGGCTTTTATTGCAAGTTAAATTTATCTCCCAACAGGCACAATGATAATACCCCAATAATAATTATGATATTAACATGAGTTACTGTTAGGGCCATAACCCACAACAAGCTAAAACTCAACTCTGAACACCCGACATCATTGTCCACCATCTGCTGATTATACAGTATTGACGATATTGGGTATTACAAATATAAAAGGTGACTACTGTATATGGGTGTTATTATATGTCTAGATGGCTCAATTGGTATTAAAACATATTTAGAAGCTTGTGAAACAGGTTTTCTTTAAAATTCATTTATTACTGTCAGATCCGGAACCAATAACCGCGATAAACGAGAGATTGCTATAGATGTAGTTTGGGATGCAGGTCTTTTGTTTCAGGCAATAATCACCTCAAGGCTGCGTGGATGGTATCTTAATTCTTTTTTGGGGTTTTTTCCTACTTTTTTCAGACATGTTTCATTGATGTTCCTCTTGACAGCGTGTCTGAAACAAATAAAACCATTCCCATTACAGCACTCTTGCGCCAGACACAAATAACTGATAAATGCTATAATTTTCATATTGGACCATTATTGTTATTTTCAGGTACATGGCCCCAGAAGTACTGGATGACTCCATTAACATGAAACACTTTGAATCTTTCAAGCGGGCTGACATTTACGCCATGGGATTGGTCTTCTGGGAGATCGCTAGTCGTTGCTCCATGGGAGGTGAGGATCAAATCATACACTGTAATGTAGTGGTTCTCAAATAGTGGGGCGTGAGAAGCAGGGTGTACTTTTAATATTAGTGTAAACCTGCCATGTCCAAATGTATTATACTCAACATGCCATTTGACTCTTGAATATACTTCAGAGTTCTCCATTTTGTTGCATTTTCCTGGTTTCAGTTTCAAATTCAGTTTGTACAGATATTATCAGTTGTCATAGTATTTTAAAGGGGGGGGGGGCGCGACAACATGTCTGCCCCTCTGGTTGCGTGACAGAAAATAACTGAGAACCATTGCTGCATTGCAATACAGGGACATTGATTGATCTATTTATCCATCTGGCTGTCTATCACACATTCATTCTTCTTTTTCCGCTTATCTGAGATTGGGTCGCAGGGGCAGCAGCCTAAGCAGGGAAACCCAGACTTCCCTCTCCCCTGCTATTTTGTTCAGCTCCTCCTGACCAATCCTGAGGCATTCCCAGGCCAGTTGAGAGACAACTATCGAGTCTATCCAACGGTTCCTGGGTCTTCCCCAAGGCCTCCTACTAGTCGAACGTGCACTGAACACTTCTGAGGGTGGCATGAAGGTATTCTGAACAGATGCCCAAGCCACCTCATCTGGCTTCTCTCAATGTAGAAGAGCAGCGGTTCTACTCCGGATTTTTCCCAATTGTTTCTCACCCTGTCTCTAAGGGAGAGCCCGGCCATCCTGCGGAAAAACAAATTTCAGCCACTTGTACCATGAACTTGTCATTTCAGTCATACCCACAGGTCATGACCATATTTGAGGATAGGAACATAGATTGACCAGGAAATTGAGAGCTTTTCCTTTTGGCTCAACTCCCTTTTCACCACTGACCGATGCAGAGTCTGCATAACTAATTTGCCTGGTAAATCTCGCCTTCCTCGCTCGTGAACATGACTCCGAGGTACTCGAACTCCTCAGGATCTCATCCCCCGACCCGGAAATGGCACTCCACCATTTCCCCACCCTTTTTTGTCTATCAGGTTTTTTTTTATTAATTGCACTTCCGCAGTAAGAGTTACGTTAGTAAGCGATAACAATATCCACTTATTGCTTTCTTTTGTCTTTCTGTTTATTTAGACCAAACATACACGCATAACAAAGAGACTATTGTGATTTTCTGAGTGTCCGTAAATGCATCTTGCGGCTATCTAGTGACAATGAGGAAGTATTGTTCCGAGGAGGACTAGAGATGTGTTTGAGTTGAAGACACATCCAATATGCATGGAGGTGGAATTGGACTGCTGTTGATATGTTCAAGTCAGACAAAAGTAATAGTGTCTGTCTCTGTGACTCTGTGAAGTCACTAATTTATGAGAAGTGACTGGACATGATGTGCATGCAATTTTTATGTTTTTTTTTTTGTTTTGTTTTACCAGGCATCCACGAGGACTACCAGCTGCCATACTATGACCTGGTTCAGTCAGATCCATCAGTGGAAGAGATGAAGAAGGTGGTTTGTGAGCAAAAGCTTCGTCCTAACATTCCCAACCGCTGGCAGAGCTGTGAGGTAACACTATGCTATATATTTTCTGTAAATCAAGTGGTGACTGAGATTAATAGACATTTCACAACTCATACAGTATATTGTTGTAGTTTAAAGTATTATACCAGGTGTTAGACTTCAACCTCTAAGGGTCGAACACAATTTGTTTTGGGACAATGGCCATCCTGTCATGTTCGTATTTTCCATAAAAACATTGAAATTTATCCGTCACCATTATTAAGCCTTTATTATTAGTAGTAAAAAGTAATTTTAGTATTATTGTGGCAGATGCATATAATTTCAATGGGAATGGAAGGTTGGCTCAGACATTACTTGCCCTTTTTTAACATTCTGACCTGTCATACAAAAAAATACTACATTCCTCTTGAGTCTGGCCTGACAGTGCAGAGAGAATTTACTCTGATACTGATTGTGTGTGGGAAGTGCATTTATTTGAAAGACTGCTCAATTTGTTCTTCCAGATAATGATGTTTAATTGTTTTTTCCATATACTGAGTAGCCAACCCGGTGACGGTTTTGCCGCCCTGTTACTGCAATGTTGCAATACGTTGCAATAAGCTTAGCGGTTCTATCATCACACTTTTGCTGCTGTGTGGGGGTATTGTGGGGTTAAATGTGTGTGTATAACACATATATAATAGGCAAAAATTACCTAAATTATTTCATGATTAATCACTAGGGGTGTCCTAGAATAGTCAACTATTCAACAATTCTATTTGACTATTTCACTATCAATCCGGCAGTCAGACATCCTTATGTTCGAACATGGTGTTTGTTATGGACAAACTGGTTCGCACAGAAGTCCAGCAACAACACACCACACGGGTTCAGATGAGGGAGGCCGTTCCTCCCAACCACGCCCCTCCAAGTCACACTGTCATTCCCCACATGGGCGTTGAAGTCTCCCAGTAGAACTATGGAGTCACCAGTTGGGGTGCTCTCCTGATAGACTCCAAGAAGGCTGGGTACTCCGAACTGCCGTACGCACAACAGTCAGGACCCTTTCACCAGCCCGAATGCGTAGGGAAATACCCCTCTCGTTCACCGGGGATGACTGCAGCACAGAAGCACCAAGCCGGGGGGCTATTAATAAGCCCACACCAGCTCGCCGCCTCACCCCTGCAGCAACTCCAGAGTAGAACAAGGTCCAGCCCCTAATAAGGAATTTGGTTCCGGAGCCCAAACTGTGGGTTGGGGTGCGTCCGACTATATCTATTCGGAATGTCTCCGCCTCTTCCACAAGCTCGGACTCCTTCCCCTCCAGAAAAGTGACATTCCATGTCCCAAGAACCAGATTTGGGCGGCGAAGACCAGGTCACCCGGACACCCGCCCTCGACCACTGCCCAAATCGCATTGCACTGGACCATTATGCTTGCCCTTGCAGGTGTGGGTCTGCGGGGGGGAGTTCCCGTGTTCCTGATTTGAGCTAGGCCCGGAAAGGCCACCAGGCGCTCGCCTGCGAGCCCCTCCCCCAGGCCTGGCTCCAGGGTGAGGCCCCGGTGTCCCACGTCCGGCCGAGGTGCGGTCACTCCTCTTGGTATGTTTCATTAGGGTCTTCTGAATCACTCTTAGTCTGGCCCGTCACCTAGAACCTGTTTTCCTCAGGAGACCCTACCAGGGGCATAAAGCCCCCGACAACATAGCTCCTAGAATCACTCAGGCACTCAAACCCCTCCACCACGATAAGGTGGTGATTCACGGAAGAGAATATGTGTACATATATGTTTGTGTGTGTGTATATATGGATATGTGTATATGTGTGAGCTCCATGCAAGATCTCACCTCGTGGAGTTTCAATGATAATGAAAACGGTGAGGAATCAGCCCAGAACCACTCGGGAGGAACTTGTCAATGATCTAAAGGCAGCTAGGACCATAGTCACCACAAAAACAGTTGGTAACACACTACGCCCTGAAGGACTGAAAATCCGCTGTGCCCGCAAGGTCCCCCTGCTCAAGAAAGTCCATCTACAGGATCATTGAAGTTTGCCACTGAACATCTGACTGATTCAGGGGAAGACTGTGTGAAATGTTGTGGTCAGATGAGACCAAAATTGAGCGCTTTGGCATAAACTCTACTCGCCGTGTTTGGAGGAGGAGGAATGCTGCCTATGACTACAAAAACACCGTCCCCACCGTCAAATATGGAGGTGGAGACATTATGCTTTGGGGGTGTTTTTCTGCCAAGGGGACAGGACAATTGCACCGCATCAAAGGGAGGATGGATGGGGCCATGTGCCGTCAAGTGTTGGGTGAGATGGGTCGTGGTTGGGTATTCCAGCATGACAATGATCCAGAACACACGTCCAAAGCAACAAAAGATTGGCTCAAGAAGAAGCATATTAAGGTCATGGTGTGGCATAGTCAGTCTCCAGACCCTAATCCCATAGAAAATCTGTGGAGGGAGCTGAAGGTTGGAGTTGCCAAACATCAGCCATGAAACATGAATGACTTGGAGAGGATCTGCAAAGAGGAGTGGGCCAAAATCCCCCTGAGATGTGTGCAAACATTGTGGCCAACTACAAGAACCGGCTGACCTCTGTGATTGCCAACAAAGGTTTTGCCACCAAGTACTGAAGCACGTTTTTCTAAGGGATCAAATACTTATTTCCTTCATGGAAATGCGAATTAATTTATAACTCTTTTTGAAACGCATTTTTCTGCATGTTTTTTTTGTTAGTGTTGTCTCTGTGTTCAAATAAAGCTACCATTGAAATTATAGATTGATCATTTCTTTGTTAGTGGGCAAACTTACAAAATCAGCTGGGGTTCAAAAAGTTATTTCCCTCACTGTATGCGATATGAGGTAATTAGATCCTTGCACAGGTCAATAATCCATAACAACGTTGATTTTGATGCATTATTACTTTTGGTTCAAGGACAATATTTTCACAAACTTTTTCTAAACTTTCAACCCTCCAATGTCCAGATCTGTCTGTTGATATTAAATTTATATTGTTTTTGTGGGTTTTTTGTTTTATGTCCTTTTTGTAAAAATTTAAAGTGGAATGTTTGATGGATGGTAAATATGTTTTTGAATGTCAGAAATGTATATTTGTGAATGTTGAGATGTTATATTGGTTTCAATGAAAATAAATAATTGAAATGTTTTTTGGTTTTTTTTGTTAAGTTGCCTAATAATTACGCACAGTAATAGTCACCTGCACACACGGATATCTTTCTAAAATAGCTAAAACTAAAAACTACTTCCAAAAATATTCAGATTTGATATTAATGAATTTTTTGGGTTCATTGAGAGCATGGTTGTTGTTCAATAATAAAATTAATCCTCGCCTAATCCTTGCCTAATAATTCTCCACTCTCTTGTATATGCATATTTTTATACTGTATGTACACTGCTCAAAAAAATTAGAGGAACACTTTTTAATCAGAGTATAGTAAGCTATCAGTCAAACTTCTGGGATATTGATCTGGTCAGTAAAGTAGCAGAGGGGGTTGTTAATCAGTTTCAGCTGCTTTGTTGTTCATGAAATCAACAACGTTCAACAACAACATTCAAGTGGCAACAATGAGATAGACCCCCAAACAGGAAGTTCAAATTGAGGCCACTGACTCTTCATCTCTTTTGGACGATTTTTTTACTGACTGACTTTCTACTGCTGCTGTTTTTCATTTTGCTTGGATCAACATTCTGTTGATAGCATGGTGCGGTACCTGTAAGCTACAGAGGTTGCACTACTCCTCCAGGATGGCACATCAATACATACCATTGCAAGAAGGTTTGCTGTGTCTCCCAGCACAGTCTCAAGAGCATGGAGGAGATTCCAGGAGACAGGTAGTTACTCCAGGAGAGCTGGACAGGGCCGTAGAAGGTCCTTAAACCCTCAGCAGGATCGGTATCTGCTCCTTGGTGCAAGGAGGAACAGGAGCCCAAAAAATGACCTCCAACAGGCCACTGGTGTGAATATTTCTGACCAAACAATCAGAAACAGGCTCCACGAGGATGTCTTGAGGGCCCGACGTCCTGTACTGGGCCCTGTGCTCACTGCCCAGCACTGTAGAGCTCGATTGGCATTTGCCATAGACCACCAGAATTGGCAAGTACGCCACTGGCGCCCTGTGCTCTTCACCGATGAAAGCAATTTCAACTTGAGCCCATGCGACGTATGTGAAAGGGTATGGCAATGTTGTAGAGATTGTTATGCTGCCTGCAAGATCATTCAGCATGACTGGTTTGGTGGTGGGTCAATTATGGTCTGGTGAGGCATATCCCTGGAAGGACGCACAGACCTCTACAGGTTAGATAATGGCACCCTGACTGCTATTAGGTATCGGGATGAAATCCTTGGACCCATTGTCAGAACCTACGCTGGTGCAGTGAGACCTGGGTTCCTCCTGGTCCACACCAATGCCTGACCTATAGTATGCAGTTCCTGGAGGATGATGGAATTGACACCATTGACTGGCCACCAAGTTTACCGGACCTAAACCCAATATAACACCTTTAGGGAATTATGTTTAGGTCCATCGGCTCCGCCAGGTTGCTCCTCAGACTGTTCAGGAGCTCAGTTCTGTCCTGGTCCAGATCTGGGAGGAGATCCCCCAGGACAGCATCCGTGGTCTCATCAGGAGCATGCCCCGATGTTGTCAGGCATGCGTACAAGCACGTGACCCCCCCAAACCCCCTTTAGATCTGGTGTGTTTTCTATGTGTTCCCCAAATTTTCTTGAGCAGTGCATATGTATGTACCTCATGGTAGTGTGGTGGGAATAAAGAAGTCTTGTTTCAACGATGAACGGAGAGATGTGTTTGCTAGTTGGAAATGCAATAATGGTGTTGAATTTGGACTGCCGTTGATGTGTTCAGGTCAGAATACGTTCCTAAAAGACCGTCAAACTCTGTGACTTTTGGGGGGATGCTATACTTTCCATCGTCTTTTATCATAACAGAGGTGTGGCTTGCCATAATGTGCATATGTTAAATGCAAAAATGTTTAACGTCATTAATGAAATTGACTTGCTACCACTGTTGGCGCCTTTTTTTTACAGCCCTAGAAGGCTTTAGAATGACAGTAGGCTTTAGAGTGTGCGTGTGTTTTACTTCTTTTTTCCGGTGGCTAACAATCTAAAAAAATCTAAATTAAATGTGTGCATTTTGCTAGTTTTTATGGTGCGATCCAATTTAGTACTGCCATTCTTTTATTTTCAAACTCACTTAGCACTGAACAGCAATTATAGCTGTAGGACAGAGGTGTCAAACGGAGGGCTGAGACTCTGCAGGTTTTCCTTTTAGCCGGTCACTACAGCAGGTGTTTTTAAGGATCAACACCTCCTTACATTTTAGGGAAGGAGCTAATCAATATCACCTGCTGGAGAATCCGTTTGGAGAGAGAACCTGCAGTGTCTCGGCCCTCCCGGGGCACGAGTCCGACACATGCTGTAGGAAGTCAGCGCTTAGCGATGATTACGGCATACTGCAAGACATTTCAGCAAACACATCAGTTTTTAATACAAAACTTAATTTAATTGAAATAATTGTATGTTGAGAAAAGCGGTTGATCGCGTATTCCGATGTTGACATGAACGCTGAGTTACACGACAGCGACGTGAGTATGTTGGCTCCGCTGACAGTGTTTTGATTTGTTATAGCCCTGAATTTCTCTTAATAAAGTATCCATCCATCCTGTTGGGAGCTAGAGCTTAACTTTTCAATGCAATTCAAACAATTCTCTGCTAAAATGCAAGTTTTACTGAAAATGAGCAACCCCAACTAATTTCTCTGACTGGTTAGCTAATGGTGTAGTAATGAACAACACATGTTGGTGACATCCACATAAAATGTATTGTAAACACCTGGTGGTGTTGTAACGTCGATGTTCCGGACTCTGGTGTTTGTGAATGCACCTCGGTGTTTTGTCATGTTGCTGCATGTGTGGAGAGAGAGAAACGCGTTTGGTTGATTGCTTGCTGGTTGAATTAAGCAGGTTCTAGTGTATAATTGTTGCCTTTAAATAGACATGCCAACAACACACAGACAAGTTTGTTTTCATTATCCTTTCACCCACTGCTTGTAAACCCATTGCAGACTTCGGATTGGGTCAATTTCCAGTTGATTTCAAAGTAATCACAGCACTTCACTTCTTCCACAGTTTTTCTTGTCATTATTCCAAAATAAAATCTTGTAACATATTTTTTTTTAATGTTTGCAAATGTTTCTGTCCTTTCTGCAGGCATTACGTGTTATGGCTAAGATAATGAGGGAGTGCTGGTATGCCAGCGGGGCCGCCCGGCTTACTGCCCTTCGGATCAAGAAGACCCTGTCACAGCTCAGCCAACAGGAGGGAATCAAAATGTAGACACAACCCACCAAACATGCACACAAACACATTTCAGACTGGCATCCATTTCATTAGCATTACATAGACTTTTTTCTTCATTAATTGTTTTTCCCCTCTGGATTGGAAGGCAAGTTGAAACATTGTGGGTTTTTCTCATATCCTTTTTAACTCACTGATATAACCCCCGTGTTGTACATCTGAATCCATCAGTGGATTGAAATAAGGGTGTACTCATGTAAGCCATTCACACTAAACTTGGGCGCCATTCACGCTGCCTCTTCTAGTGCCTGCTGGCTGGCGCTCCACTGACCATTTGTGGGTCAACCCACTTTTCCACTGCAATTTCCCTGGCGCTCTGGATTGTATCCATTCTTGATGGTGGTTGTCAAATACTTGCAACAATTACTTGTGTCCCAAAAGTGTGTAAGCTTGGGCGCTGATCAGAGCATGCACACTTGCCAAATGAAGTAGACTTAATTTATGAGGTGGGCTCAAGCACGGTACGATTAGGCTAGTATGAGTACACTCTAAATCTAACAAGAGATGGTAGTGTCATAAAAGAGACTCTTCAAGACCCATTAGGGCAACATACCATGTCCACCATCTCTGCCTGGCCTTCATTGCTCAGACCTTTTCAGGTAGCTTAAACAGCAAGCAGTCTGCTGTATCACCCGAGAGGCGCCTTACATATGCCTTACATATTTATCACTACCACCCCGTTTGTATATTAGCATTTAAACTTTCACTTCAGTTGATCATAAGCTAGTCGCAAGTGGAGGCGCAAGTTTTTCGTTTACTATATTGTCCCTAATGTGGTCTATCACAATAGCCCAGTCCAACAAGACATTAGACACAAACACACGTTCTTGAAAGAATGTAATTATTCAAAGTGCTCCCATGTAGTAGCACTGGAAGCTGGAGCAGGAAAGTATTATGCCATGCTGTTGTGCAGAATTTATCATTGCTGGGACAATTTTGCACCTGGTTTTGGTTTTCTTACTAATGTATTATTTTCCCATCTCCCTGGTTATTATCGTGGAGACGGACAGGTCAGTTTAATTTATTCTTCTAATTTTTTATTTTGAGTAGCAGGGCATCTTTTCACTAAAAACTGGACATGATGACCTCATTCAGTTTTGGCAAACATGCTGCATTATATGCAATTTACAGTAGATAAATGTGTCTATTTTCTATACTCTGGTAAAAATCACAAATAGCTAGAGCTACAACAACAATCAGCTGCCACTATGACTTCCAGTACAGCCGTTGCCGGAAAGTGCCAGTGCTTTAAAAAAGAAAAAACCCAACTCCTCTCACGCCGCTGCTGTGCAAGGCATTTTTTTCAGGCATGTATAAAGCTCTGTGTACGTGTGTATGTATGTGTTCTAGCGAGTGTCAGGAGCCCAGAGGGAACCCATCAGAGCATAAAGTAGCTCATACTATGCACACCCAAAGAGAAGAGGGGGGGAGCAACACATCACACCACACAACATCAACAACAGTAAACCAGCCTTGTCTCTCTGGTTCCATTTCATACTCCTACAGGTGAACACACACCTCAGCAACATGTTTTTGGACAGCTTGTCCTCTCAGTGGACTGAATGTGGAAAGTGATTAACTCGTTAGGAGGAACTAGCGACACAAAACTTTAAAGCAAAAAAATGACCGATAAGTTACTGATATCATGTTGGATTTGTAATTTTCATGTTTGTGCTTTAATGCAAAGTGGTCTTTAAAGCCATTTTTCTGTGTACAGTAAGCAACAAAATATTCCTTTCAAAATAGCTAGCAGATGTGTAAGAAGCAGAAGAAGATGTGTATTATTTTGAACACTACTGTACATTTATATTTTGGTGAGGTTATTTTCTGCAAAATTACACATTGTAAGCCTTAAGGGACCAACATGCAGGATCTGGTCTTTATGTACTTAATGTGATGGGGGATCAAAAACATCTCATTGAGTATTTACACTAAGAGTCTGGTATATTTTGATCACACCTCACACACGTATGTAATTGGTACAATACTAAAAATCAAAGCAGCTTCTGCACAACCACAAACTATGTACCTACCCACTTCTGAAATGTTAGTGTGCCTCAACATAATGCAGTATTATACAACAAGGGTAAATACACCCCTTGTCAAAATCTTAAAACGAGTTGTAAAAATTGCTAGAATTGAACTGTTGCACATTCGGATCTTAATGAGGTTTTAAGTAGAGCTGCAATATGCAAAATCAAGAAGGGGGAGTGTGAAAAAAAATCACAATTGTCATGCTAATTTATTGAAAACAATTAAACTTGAAATAGGTTGTTTATCAGCTGATCAAAAGTTTAAGACCATCGCTCAAATAATGACAAAAACTCTCCGAACCAGAACAAAAAATCCACCGTTCTTGTTAATCACTTCAAAAATTGGTTTGGGCATGTTTGATGCGAGTGTTTCCAGGAAGCTAGTGGGAACATTGCTCCAAGTGGTGAAGATGGCTTCACAAAGGGCATCAACTGTCTGGAACTGATGGCCATTTTTATAAACTTCCCTTGCCATCCATCCCCAAATGTTCTCTATGGTAATTAAATCAGGGGAGCATGCAGGGTGGTCCAAAAGAGTGATGTTATTCTCCCTGAAGATGTCCTTCATCAAGCAAGCATTGTGAACTGCAGCTTTGTCCTGTTGGAAAAACCCAGCTGTTACCACACAGATGAGGGCCCTCAGTCATGAGGGATGCCCGCTGCAACATCTACACGTTACCAGCCGCCGTTTACACTTTGCCAGGGAGCATCAAACATGGAACATTGAAAGGTGGAAAAATGTTCTTAAAAAATGTAACCTTGATAGTCCAGATGACTTCCAACGTTATTGCATTACTGGCATGACAGTAACATCCCACCTGAGATGTTTTCTACCCGGCACAGTGGAGGGGGTCATGATCTGAGGTGATTTTTCATTCATTGGAACGCTGGAGATTCAGGTATTGTAGGGTCGTCAGAAGGTGGCTGGTTACGGGCAGATGTTGCAGCGGGCATTCCTCGTGACTGAGGGCCCTTTTCTGTGTGGTAACAGCTGGGTTTTTCCAACAGGACAACGCTGCAGTTTACAATGCTTGCTTGATGAAGGACATTTTCAGGGAGAATAACATCACTCTTTTGGACCATCCTCCAAGTTCCCCTGATTTAATTACCATAGAGAACATTTGGGGATGGATGGCAAGGGAAGTTTATAAAAATGGCTAGTCAGTTCCAGACAGTTGATGCCCTTTGTGAAGCCATCTTCACCACTTGGAGCAATGTTCCCACTAGCTTCCTGGAAACACTCGCATGCCCCAATATTTGAGAACCACTGCGCCCCTAATAAGGATAAGCAGAATAGAAAATGGATGGATGGATGGGTTAATTGTTGTTTTCAATAAATTACTTTTTCAAAGTGCTTTTTGTCACAGTCCCCCTTTTTGCTTTTCCATATTGTAGGTCTACGTAAAACCTCATTAAGATCCAAATATGCAAAAGGTAAATTCTAGCCATTTTTCAACTGGTCCTGTGTTTTTATTTTAAGGCTGTGACAAGTGGCTGTCTGTAAACAACCAAAAACACATGTAGCACTTGGTTTGATGGTATTTAGCCACGTGTAGTGTTGCCAGTATGCAATACTTTTAAATCATCTGACATGTTTGCATTTGCTGCGTGCATTAAAAAGTATTTTAAGAGAGACCAAAACATTGAATTCGGTGTAGCTTAACTACAATGTTCCCCGTGTTTGTCTCCATGTTTTTTAATAACTACGTAATATTACAAGCTGCTTAAATGTCCAAATCGCTTTCTTTTTGAAGATGAGTGTTACCATTGGGTGTAAATATCCACACATTTTAAAGTGGGTTATTCTGTTCCACTTTCCCAATTCCATAGTCTTCGTGGACTGAACGTTGTAAACCCATTGTGCCAGTCCTGATAGCCATACCGAAAATGTAAGCCTTTGGTTTACGTGGATGAAATCCTGCACATTTTATTTACATAGTTGCACTGAAATGATTGTACAACACATGGTCAATGTACATTTATTTTCTAAACCTTCAATAGATAAAGTACAGGTAAAAAAAGGTGGGCCTTTGTAATATTAGATATTCCGTTATGTAAATTATTTCTTGCAAATGACTGCAAGTTCATAAATCTGGAAAATAAATAGAATATACAATGTGGGATGAATAGTTTGACAACACAGGGCTAAACACCAAGCCCAACAAACCAGTATAAAGGTACATGGTAAGTTCATTCATTAATTTTCTATGCCGCTTATCCGCATTAGTTGTAACATAATAAAGGGCTTCAATTTTCAATTCAAGAAATAATACATTTTGTCATAAATTACATGTAATAAAATATTACAACTGAAGTGAATCCAAAGACACATCATCTATTCTCTATAGTGCTTTTTTTTATTTGAGCCGCTGGGAACTGGCGCCTATCCCCACTGCCTTGGTCCAAAGGCTGGCTACTGAACCGGTGTCGAGACACTTTGACCTTTTAAAGAAAACCTATAAGCTAGACAGTATTTTATATAAATATTTCAGCTAAAACTGTCTAACCCAAATCCCCCTATTGTTCGCTAGTTGAAAACCACACGTGAGCACGTCACACCTGTCCCAAGGTCAAGCACATAGTCAAACCTCCATTTTCATATTCTTAGGTTTTCGTTTCGTTTTCGAAAATTTCTGCTTAAATGTTTTCTTTTGTTTTGTACAATAGTGCACTTATTTGCTCTGTACTCAATCGTTCCCCGAAAGCAAGTGCCCAAACAAAGCATCCTCATCTACCTGTCAGTATTTTTTGAGTGCGCTGCTGTCATGGGACCAAAGAAAGTTGCTAGTGCCAGCAATTTAATAAAGAAGGTATGAAACATTATTGAATTCCATCTCGCCAAAATGTACGGGAAGTTTGTATCAATAAGTTATAGTCATTCGTCTCTTATCATTTTTGCATCGTTTACTTTAGGTAAATAGAATTATTGTCTTATATTTTTGTATTAATATTTTGTTTTGGAAAAGTTGCCTTCTTTTTTTGTACTTTTCGCTTAGCTTCGGCGGTTAAAAGCTAGAAAGAAATCCAGGCAGGCTTTTTTTGGCCCGTAGCTTTTTTTGTATAGGCCAGCAGCATATTGTAAAAATTAAATTCATTATTGTGATTCAATATTGCATATTACACTCATTTGCTTTGCAACCTACAAAGGCTAAGATTGGAGATGCTTTGTTTAGTTAGTTTAGCATTTATCTGCCTATTGTACATGAAATTGTTTAAAGCACAAAATGTATCACGCATCCTTCAGGTTTTTTGTGCAGCCCTTGGTGGAAAAAGTTTGCACACCCCTGTTCTAGATGATTGAAAATGAACATTCAATAGCTATGAAAGAGGGTTTTTCTTTGTCCATGGAAAAAACGAGTCATTGTCGCTGTCTTGAGTGAATAAGCTGTCAATGCAAAAACAAGCTGTCAATGCAAACGTAGCATGACGGATTATGGATGGACAAAGAGGATTGGTAGTGCTGGTGTAGTACAATATATTTGAAAAATAATCGAACCCCTTTTAACCTGGCTGTGGCTGTGTGGTGTGTGTGTTCCATTCATCTCCTAAAGCCATTGTCATTCTCTGGGATTTTTAACAACACAAACTGGGCAACCCTTATTCATGTCTTAAAAGTCACCACCGGCCTGTACTTTTCAAAACCCAAGGTGACTTAACTGTACAAAGGTTACTTTTATTTGGATCTTTTTTAGTGTGCAGGTTTAAAAAAAAAATGTTTATCTTCTTGAGTCTTGGTTGCCTATCTTGTCTTTTCATTCCATGTCCGCTGGTGATCTCGTAGCTACATGCATCACTGCAGCGTGGAGTTCAGCTCAGGTTTAACTTACTTACAGTGGTGTGAAAAACTATTTGCCCCCTTCCTGACTTTTTATTCTTTTGCGTGTTTGTCACACAAAATGTTTCTGATCATCAAACACATTTTAATATTAGTCAAAGATAACGCAAGTAAACACAGAATGCAGTTTTTAA
>QODF01000079.1:2693269-2715359 GCA_024372805.1 Oostethus manadensis | reverse complement strand
TTTGACTAATAGTTAACTCTTTTTTATGAGCACAAACATTGAAGTGTGACAAAAAGTCAGGAAGGGGGCAAATTGTTTTTCACACCACTGTTGCTTAACTAAAGGACATGTTTTTCAACTTCAAGTATGCTTGAAACAAATGTTTTGTTGTTCCCTTTTAAGTTGACAACTTTAATCAAGTGAACCAACGGTGTTGTTTTTATTTCTTGGAAGTGGCTACTTTGCTTGTACGGACATAACATATAAGAGTCAAAGTAGTCATTTCTATGAACATTTGGTCTGTTTATGTTGACGTGTTGTGTATACTTAGCTTACTCATTGAATGGTCCTTGACAGAATTCGTCAAGTTGAAGCTGAAATATGTTATATATTGTTAGTAATTTTGATCCAATCTGATCCGGTACCGACTTTTTTTTTTTAAATAAACTTTTGTTGCAAACATGAATTTGTGGAATTGGATACAGTTTTTAAATAGCTCTTCAAAGCATTAAAAACAATCCAACCATAGCTTGCTAAATTTTGAACGTTTTTATTACACAGCATGACCACCAATATTGAGTCAGGCCACTAATGAAAATAAAAGTCCATCCAATAAAAGATACAAATTTTGAAAAATGGGCGTGCAAAATAGTGTGTTTTGATCCAGGCTGCTGTTTAGTGTGTGGGCTATTGAGGGCAGTGGTGTTCAGCATGCTGGTTAGAGCATTAAAGCGTTAAAGCTGGAGTCAAGTCTGAAGTATAAGAAACTAGCAAGTGGAACGTCTTGTAGAAAGGAGTGAGTGCTCTGTGTTGACATGCAAATAAATGGCCAGCTGAATTACAGCCATCCTGATGTGGAATTATTCAGACGCGGTTACAATATAGGGTAGGACTAATCATTTGGTATGATTTAGAACAACCAGAGGTTAGAATGGCACTTCTCATGCAAGCTTTGACAGAGTAGTCTGGGCACAAGAGAAGAAGCGTCCAATGCCAGCTCTTGCTGTTCAGTCTCATTTCCAGAAGTGACGCCATTGTAGTACTATCACTCAGGTAAACAAACAGTGCATGAGACAGAGGATGTTTACTGTCGTCATAGCGAAGATTGAGAAGAGCAATGTGTCAATAGTTTTCAAAGTGAAACGAGGGGAGAGACGTTTGTAGAAGTTTGGTCGCCTTCAAAACACAGAATAGTAAGTATAAATTACTCTGGAGTTGCTAATTCTTCAGTTATTGTTTGAAGTCAGATTATTAATGAGCACAATGAGGTCTTTAAAAGCTTTTTTGATTCTCTATTTCACCGCTGTGACCAACGCCCCTACCCCGTAGAGTATCGCTTTCAAAAGATGTTTACAAACCTGTAATGCTTTGCAGCCTATTGTGGAATAGTGTTCGGAAGACGTTCTGTTAACCAGACGTGACTTACCGTCTTCTGTGGCAGACTTTGATGTAGCGGCGTTTCTTGTCTTGTTTTTTTTTCTGTGTACCGGCAGAATAGCATTTGTTTTTCAAAATGCCCGGATACCGTACTTTTAAGCCAAATGCTTCTTGTGAAGCAGTCATCAGTGAAATATTCACTGCAATGAACAGAACTCAAGGTGGGCTTCCATCTGTTCCTTGTTCTCTGCACTTGCTCTGTCCATTTTTGTTGGCATGAATACTGTTTTCGTGAAAATTACACTGAACCAAGTCGACGATCTACCTCGATAAGCGTTTGTTTACTCTGCTTAGCTAAGAGATGTCACCTCGATGATGTCACTTCTGGGATGAGGCTGAACTGTGAAAGCTAGTTTGTCATGGGTGGCGTTGAGAACAATAAATATAATTTTTGCAAATTTACCATTCACTTTTGAAAATCAAACAAAAAATAACATAACTACAAACAAAATACAACATAATCATGCAAAATGTAATCATGTCAGTGACCCTTTGAATAACAAATACAAACATGCAAGCTTTAGAAAAAAGCATGACAGCGGTAACCTTGATTTACCACATCAATAATTAAAATGCATCATATTATTTTTCTTAATTGCTTTAGATTGTTAGCCACCAGCAGAAGGATTTGTTCATATATGGAAGCGTTTTTGTCATTGTAGTCAAGACATACTACAGAATTACCACAGCACCTCTGTTAGATAGGAGTGTAAAATATCACAAAAACACAATAATTTAAGTAGAAGTATAATTTAAATAAGTACAGTAATCCCTCCTTTATTGTGGTTAATTGGTTTCAGACCCGATTGTGAATTTCCGCTAAATAGTAGTTCATTTATTAAATGGAAAACGACTTCCGGATGGCCTCAGAGATTCTGGACCACCATCCGTCATCTCAGGAGGGGGAAGCAGTACACAGTCAACACCGCGTATGGTGGGGACGGTGTGCTGCTGAACTCGACTCGAGATGTTGTGGACCGGTGGAGGGAATACTTTGAAGACCTCTTCAATCCCACCGACGTCTTCTAACATGGAAGCAGTGCGTAGGGACTCTGAGGCGGGTTCTCCTATCTCTGGGGCTAAGGTTACTAAGGTGGTCAAAAAGCTCCTTGGTGGCAATGTCCCAGGGGTGGATGAGATTCGCCCGGAGTTCCTTATGGCCCAGGATGCCACGGCCGTGTCTTGGTTGACACGACTCTGCAGCATCCGTTGGACATTGGGGTCGGTGCCCCTGGACCGGCAGACCAGGGTCGTGGTCCCGCTTTTCAAGAAGGGGGACCAGAGGTAGTGTTCTAACTATCAGGGTATCACACTCCTTAGCCTTCCCGGTAAGGTCTATTAAGGGGTTCTGGATAGGAGGATCCGCTGGATAGTTGAATCTCAGATTTAGGAGCAGTGTGGTTTTCGTCCAGGTCGAGGAACTGTGGACCAACTCTATACTCTCGGCAGGGTCCTTGAGGGTGCATGGGAGTTTGCCCAACCAGTCTACATGTGTTTTGTGGACTTGGAGAAGGCATTCGACCGTGTTCCTCGGGGAATATTTTGGGGAGTGCTCCGGGAATATGGGGTATCGGACCACCTAATCCAGGCGGTTCGTTCCCTGTATGACCGGTGTCAGAGTTTGGTTTGCATTGTCGGCAACAAGTCTGACCCGTTTCCAGTGAGGGTTGGACTCCGCCATGGCTGCCCTTTGTCACCGATTCTGTTCACTACTTTCATGGAAAGAATTTCTAGGCGCAGCCAGGGCGTTGAGGGGTTTCAGTTTGGTGGCCGATTCGGTCTCTGCTTATTGATGATGTGGTCCTGTTGGCTTCATCGAGCCGTGACCTTCAACTCTCACTGGATCGGTTCTCAGCTGAGTGTGAAGCGGCTGGGATGAGAATCAGCACCTCCAAGTCCGAGTACATGGTGGTCACGCGGGAAAGTGTGGGCCATCTCCAGGTCGGGAATGAGGTCCTGCCTCAAGTGGAGGAGTTTAAGTACCTCGGGTGCTTGTTCACGAGTAAGGAAAGGATGGAACGCAAGATGGACAGGCGGATTGGTGCAGCATCTGCAGTGATGCGGACTCTGCACCGGTCTGTCGTGGTGAAAAGAGAGCTGAGCCAAAAGGCAAAGCTCTCAATTTACCGGTCGATCTACGTTCCTACCCTCACCTATGGTCATGAGCTTTGGGTAGTGACCGAAAGGACAGGATCGTGCGTACAAGCGGCCAAAATGAGTTTTTTCCGCAGGGTGGCTGAGCTCTCCCTTAGGGATCGTGTGAGAAGCACTGTCATCCCGGAGAAACTCAGAGTAGAACCTCTGCTCCTCCGCTTTGAGAGGAGCCAGATGAGGTGGCTCGGGCATCTGGTTAGGATGCCTCCCGGACTCCTCTCTGGGGAGGTGTTCAGGGCACGTCCAATCGGTAGAAGGTCTCGGGGAAGACCCAGGACACGCTGGAGACACTATGTCTTTCAGCTAGCCTGGGAATGCCTCGGCGTCCGCCGGGAAGAGCTGGACAAAGTGGCCGAAGAGAGGGACGTCTGGGCTTCCCTGCTTAGGTTGCTTTCCCCGTGACCCAACCTCAGATAAGCGGAAGAAAATGGATGGATGGATAAGTAAATAAGAGTTGAGATAAAGTTAGTGTAGTTTGTGTAGATTACAGCCCCAACAGTAGCAAGTGTTTAGGATTATTGTACCTGTTGTGAGGTCATTCAAGCCTGTTGTTCTGTGATCAAGTCTAGACTGTGCACGCGTGTGTGTCTGTTGCAGTAACATTACTGCCACCTAGTGACCAGTGTACGATCTCCATGTCATGCTGTGCGGGTGAGGAACATTAGAGGTTCTTCCATGGTCGTGCCAAACAGGAACCAACCTATACCAGAACTTATATCTTACCTAAATGCATTTAAACCTTTGTTTCAAGCATACATTAGCAGTTACTTTCGAGTGCAGCAAACAGCATGACAACCTGCCTTTTCCGGCTGCATCTACCACTTAAAAGTGCTTAAGACGCTTTACCTATGAACGGAAGTTGAAATGTCTGAGCTATTCTGTGGCCCAAACCTTTTTTGCATCAAGAATTGCTTTATTTGTGCAAGATGTTGTGGATGGAGGGCTAAAAAAAAAGTTAGGTTTACGTCGCAATCTATGCCAGAATCTCTAGCGCCTCAGACCATACACAGCTGTGAATGTATCGGCGAGGCCGTTGTGAGCCTCTGACCAATCAAAGCACAACCCAAAGGTCATGGCAGAAACTGGTGATGCGTGTAAATAACTGCAACACAGGTTATCCTCTCCTTATGCAAAACCTTGAGCGCAGCGTCCACCGGTTCAAAAATTTGTTGTCTTGCCTGAGCCACACACTGTGATGAGGACCACCATTTCTTCTGAGCGGATCATGTTGTAGAGAGGCTGACAGGGAAAATGTCACACTATGAGAGTGGGTTTGGGTCACTAAAGTGCTCAGACTGACACACTGCAGTGTAGCAAAAAGCTTTCTGTTTTGATTTGGTGCAAAAAGAATTATTTGACTTTTCCAATGCAAAGACTGCATGTGATCAAGACGCTTAATAAACTAAAAGCTAAACCTCATCCTAAAACAACATAGACTATACCTCCATGTTGAAGAACAATGTGTTTTACCTCACTGTAAATACAGTTGCAATTTGTTTACTCTGATTTGTTTTATTTCTATGAAATGTTAAGTTACAGAGAAGTTTGAGTTTTTTCTTTGGAGGTACCCCCACCCCCAATGTCAACCAACATTGTACTGTTTGTGTGGAGTCCAAACATTGAAGTATCCCTCTTTGCCATTCATGTTGTGTAAACAATGATGCGTTTTGCTAGTGTTGTTCTACTTGAGCTGTACAGTCAAAAGTGCTTTACAAGTGTCAAGCCCCATTCTGAGCTCTGCTACGAATGCCTTTTTTAATACGTTTTGTCTTAGAAAAAAGAAAGAAATCAAAGTGGTGTCTTGGATTTCTAAACATAATAATTTGACCTTTTTATATCTGTGTACAGATGAATGAGAGATCATAGGAACTAGAGAACTGAAACATGTTAACTTTTAGCATAGCTGGAGTAGAAACTGGTGTGATTAAACAATGTTTCCTACTAGAAATGTGTTTTTTTATTTGTCCGACACACATTTCCGGATTATTCAGAAATACATTAATGGTTCTGGGCAGTGTGTTTGAAACACACAACACAAACACAGTAGCACCATACCCTGTTGGTACACTTCCCCGGCATATAGACAGAAACCCACTGAGACATACAAAGTATACATAAATAATATTTAAACAGAAAACCAAAATAGACTAGATGCAATACTTGACAAGTGACCTTGGCATGCAATATTATGTTAAGTATCCCATCAGCAGTTAGTTATGGTGTCACTAAGTTGTGTACTATTAATCAGGACAAAAAATAAGTTTCATGTGAAAATGCGATGTGGGCGGTGGTCGAGGGCGGGTGTCCGGGCGACCTGGTCTTCGGCGGCCAAATCTGGTTCTTTGGACATGTAATGTCACTTCTCTAGTGGGGAAGGAGCCCAAGCTTGTGGAAGAGGCGGAGACATTCCGACTAGATATAGTCGGACTCACCCTCAACCCACACTTTGGGGTCTGGAACCAAATTCCTTGAGAGGGGCTGGACGTTGTTCTTCTCTGGAGTTGCTGCAGGGGAGAGGCGGCGAGCTGGTGTGGGCTTATTATTAGCCCCACGGCTTGGTGCCTCTGTGCTGGAGTCATCCCCAGTAAACGAGAGGGTTTTTCCCTACGCCTTAGGGCTGGGGAAAGGGTCCTGACTGTGGTTTGTGCGTACGCGCCAAACGGCAGTTCAGAGTACCCAGCCTTTTTGGAGTCTATCAGAGGGTTCTGGAGAGCACCCCAGCTAGTGACTCCATAGTTCTACTGGGAGACTTCAACACCCATGTGAGCAATGACAGTGTGACTTGGAGGGGCGTGGTTGGGAGGAACGGCCTCCCTGACCTGAACCCGCGTGGTGTGTTGTTGCTGGACTTCTGTGCGAATCACAGTTTGTCCATAACAAACACCATGTTCGAACATAAGGATGTACATAAGTGCACTTGGCACCAGGACACCCTAGGTCGCAGGTCTACGATCGACTTTGTGGTCGTATCATCAGACCTGCGTCCGCATGTTCTGAGCGCGCGGGTGAGAGAGGGGCTGAGCTGTCAACTGACCACCACCTGGTAATGAGTTGGATTAGATGGCGGGGAAGGATGCCGGACAGACATGGTAGACCCAAACCCGTAGTGAGGGTGTGCTGGGAACGTCTGGCAAAGTCTCCCGTTCGTCGAGTCTTCAACTCTCATCTCCGGCAGAGCTTCGCCTGCATCTCGAGGGAGGTCCAGGATATTGAGTCCGAATGGGCCCTATTCCGTGCCTCCGTCGCTGAGGCAGCCAGTCGTAGTTGCGGCCGCAAGGTGGTCGGTGTCAGTCACACTCCTCAGCCTTCCTGGGAAAGTCTACTCCAGGGTGATGGAGAGAAGGGCACGACCGTTAGTCGAACCTCGGTTACTGGAGCTGCAATGTGGTTTTCATCCCGGTCGCGGAACACCTGCACCAGTTCTACACCCTTGCAAGGGTACTGTAGGGTATGTGGGAGTTTGCCCAACCGGTCTATATGTGCTTTGTAGACTTGGAAAAGGCATTCAACCGTGTCCCTCGTGGTGTCCTGTGGGGGGTGCTCCGGGTATTGGTGGCCCACTACTGCGTGCCATTTGGTCCTTGTACAATCGAAGCAGGAGCCTGGTTCACATTGCCAGCAGTAAGTCGAACTTGTTTCTTGTGAACGTTGGCCTCCACCAAGGCTGCCCTTTGTCACCGATTCTGTTCATAATCTTCATGGACAGAATTTCTAGGTGCAGTCAAGGTGTTGAGGGAGTCCAGCTTGGTGACCTTAGGATCTCGTCTCTGCTATTTGCAGACGATGTGGTCCTCATGGCCTCATCAGGCTGTGACCTTCAGCGTTTCCTGGAGCGGTTTGCAGCTGCGTGTGAAGCTACTGGGATGAGGCTTAGCACCTCCAAATCCGAGGCCATGGTTTTAAGTCGGAAACGGGTGGACTGTACCCTCCGGGTTGGGAGTGAGGTCTTGCCTCAGGTGGAGGAGTTCAAGTATTTCGGGGTCTTGTTCACGAGTGAGGGAAGGTTGGAGTGTGAGATCGACAGACGAATCCGTGCAGCGTCCGCAGTAATGCGGTCACTGTACCGGACCGTTGTGGTGAAGAGAGAGCTGAGCCGGAAGGCTGTTTACCGATCGATCTACGTTCCCACCCTCACCTATGGTTTATGAGTTATGGATCATGACCGAAAGAATGAGATCGCGGATACAAGCGGCGGAAATGAGTTTCCTTCGTAGGGTGGCTGGACTCACCCTAAGAGATAGGGTGAGGAGCTCGGCCATCCGGGAGGAGCTCAGAATAGAGCCGCTGCTCCTTCACATCGAGAGGAGCCAGTTGAGGTGGCTCGCGCATCTAGTCCGGATGCCTCCCTGGTGAGGTGTTTCGGACATGCCCAGTCGGGAGAAGGCCCCTGGGAAGACCTAGGACACGCTGGAGGGACTATGTCTCACAGCTGGCCTGGGAACGCCTTGGTGTTCTCCCGGTGGAGCTGGAAGAGTTTGCCGGAGACCGGGAAGTCTGGACTTCCCTACTGAAACTGCTGCCCCCGCGCCCCTGACCCGGATAAGCGGAGGAAAATGGAATGGAATGGAAAATGGGTTTTAAATCTTAAACTTCCCTGATTGACCACGGATCGACAGCCTCATTTTTTCAAGTTTTAAAAAATGTAAGACATCCTTCACCTATTGTGTTATGAGTAGGAGGTAAAACCAATTTGCTTTTCAAGAGACGTCTTTATGTGAGGCTAAGTGAAGGCAGCAGACCCCCAAATCTAGCTGTAAATAATCAGTACATCTGAGATTGTAATAATGTGGAGAAAATAGATGTATTGAGTAAAGCAATGTTTGGCACAAATTGAGGATTTGTGCACCCTACGAAGAGCCTCATGCCACATATTTCCTGAGCTCTCCATTCCTAAACTATCTTCCCAGCTGGTCCTATAAGCTTCCAAGGAGTCCGATCTGAGTCCTCGAATATGCGCAAATAAAGATGATACAGTTTCTTTAAAAGAGAAAGAACATTCAAAAAGCCGTCAATATCACAGTCAGGAGGCAGGGCGGGCAAACAAGCATATGACTTGAAGATATCTAAAAAATATGACTTTGTGGCAAAGAAAATGTGTTTACCAATTGCTTAAAATCTATGAATAAATCCCTGACACACCTCACTCCCAATTGAGCCCCCAGTGAAAAAGCATCAAAGATGGACTAAATAAGTGATTGCCAATTAGAGGGCATTTAATGGGGAGTTACTGAAAACCAAAATAGCGACAAAACTGAACAATTGATTAACCAAGTCGCGGCTGGTTTCACATCTATTTTGCCATGGATAACAGTAAACAAGAATGCGACAAAAATACACCAGATGGAGACAAAAGAATGATATAGCAGATAGATATATCCCTCACTGCCAATTGGTGTACTGCCCTTTACTGGACCCGGTTGAAGCGTTACATTTACGGCCCTTCAACCAGAGTCCCAGACTCGTATAGAGCCCTCACCCCACGTGGTCCCTGACCACTGTGTGTGTCCCTGACACACTTGACGTCACACACCAAACCACAAATATATTATAGAAAATAACCAGCCAACAAAGATTGACAATACTTTTCTTCCACAAAATTTGATATAAAATTCGTATATAAGAGATTTTCTGCTTACCTTTTCGTTTGACGCGCGTCGAGTGGAAGGTCGATGCAGGGTCAGACCAAGTGGCCGAAGACAACGACGATTCACAAACCTCCCCCTCCGACCACGTTGGGCGCCAAATTGTTGAATTTGCGGCCTCCTGATCTTTAGGCCCACAAATCTGGTGGGACAATGTTACTACAACGTTATCCATGGTTACAATTTATTCCTAACAAACAAACCTAATACAACGGCGCTCCGGGCCTAATGTGGTTCCCTTTAGGCCTACACCTACGTTGGTCTTAATACAGAGTCAGACGAAAAAGCACAGCTATCTATCCCTGCCCGGCTTTTATACATTTTTGATGCAAATGTTGGTTGATCGATAGCCAATGGGAGAAGACAGCGCCCTTCACTTCGAATCCTGGTGCACCATTCAGATGTTGACCTGTACGTTCACCTTGGCTGGAGATCCATTACCACAGGATCCTTTCCTGTGAGTGTTTAGGAGAAAACATTCCAAAGCCCCACTTTCTACCATCAATCTGTCATTAACAACTATGAACTCTACATGAAGTTTACTATGAAACTATTAATATTACACTATGTGTGTGTATTCTATCTCTAAGTGTGATTATACTTGTAGCAAACATACGATGACACTATTCTCTTCTAGCTATGTCCTCTTCTTTTCGGCTTATCCCGTTAGGGGTCGCCACAGCAAAACAATTACCTCCATCTAACTCTGTCTTCTGTATCCTCTTCTCTTGCGCCAACTACCTTCATGTCCTCTTTCCCTACATTCATAAACCTCCTCTTTGCTCTTCCTCTAGGCCTCCTGCCTGGCAATTCAAAACTCAGCATCCTTTTACCAACATATTCACTATCTCTCCTCTGGACATGTCCAAACCATCTCAGTCTGGCCTCTCTGACTTTATCTCCAAAACCTCTAACATGTGCTGCCCCTCTGAAGTTGTCATTCCTGGTCCTGTCCATCCTGGTCACACCCAAAGAGAACCTCAGCATCTTCATCTCTGCTACCTCCAGCTCTGCCTCCTGTCTTGTCCTTAGAGGCACTGTCTCTAAACCAAACATCATGGCTGGTCTCACCACAGTTTTGTACACCTTTCCTTTCATAGATGAAACTCTTCTATCACACATCACACCCCACACTTTTCTCCACCCATTCCAGCCTGCCTGCACACGCTTTTTCACCTCTTTTCCCACTCTCTCCATTGCTCTGGACTGTTGACCCTAAGTACTTAAAATCCTCCACTTTCTTTATCTCTTCTCCCTGTAACCTTACTCTTCCACTTGGGTCCCTCTCATTTACACACATGTACTCCGTCTTGCTGCGGCTGACCTTCATTCCTCTCCTTTCCAGGGCAAACCTCCACCCCTCAAGCTTCTCCTCCACCTGTTCCCTGCTCTCACTACATATCACAATGTCATCTGCAAACATCATAGTCCATGGAGATTCCTGTCTAACCTCGTCCGTCAGCCTGTCCATCACCATAGCAAACAAGAAGGGGCTCAGAGCTGATCCCTGATGGAGTCCCACCTTCACTCGGAACTCCTCTGTCACACCTGCAGCACACCTCACTACTGTCTTACAGTCCTCGTACATGTCCTGCACCGCTCTAACATACTTCTCTGCCACTCCAGACTTCCTCATACAATACCACAGTTCCTCTCTGGGCACCCTGTCATAAGCTTTCTCCAGATCTACAAAAACACAATGCAGCTCCCTCTGACCTTCCCTGTACTTCTCAATCAACATCCTCAAAGCAAATACTGCATCTGTTGTACTCTTTTTTGGCATAAAACCGTACTGCTGCTCACAAATGCTCACGTTTGCCCTTAGTCTAGCTTCAACTACTCTTTCCCATAACTTCATTGTATGGCTCATCAGCTTTATTCCTCTGTAGTTGCCACAACTCTGCACATCTCCCTTGTTCTTAAAAATGGGCACCAGCACACTTCTCCTCCATTCCTTAGGCATCTTCTCATTATCTAAGATCTTGTTAAACAACCCGGTCAGGAACTCTATTGCCACCTCTCCTAGACACTTCCATACCTCCACAGGTATATCATCAGGACCGAGTGCCTTTCCATTCTTCATCCTCTTCAATGCCCTCCTCACTTCTTCCTTACTAATCTTTGCTACTTCCTGGTCCACAACAGTCACCTCTTCTACTCTTTGTTCTCTCTCATTTTCCTCATTCATCAACTCTTCAAAGTACTCTTTCCATCTTCCCATGACACTACTGGCACCTGTCAATACCCTTCCATCCCTATCCTTCATCACCCTAACCTGCTGCACGTCCTTCCCATCTCTGTCCCTCTGCCTTGCCAACCTGTATAGATCTTTCTCTCCCTCCTTGCTGTCCAACCTAGCATACAAGTCATCATAAGCCCCTTGTTTGGCCTTTGCCACCTTTACTTTCACCTTACGCTGCATCTCTCTGTACTCCTGTCTACTCTCTTCAGTCCTCTCAGTGTCCCACTTCTTCTTAGCTAACCTCTTACTCTGTATACACTCCTGCACCTCCTCATTCCACCACCAAGTCTCCTTATCTACTTTCCTTCCAGATGACACACCAAGTACTCTCCTCCCTGTCCCCCTGATCACAGTAGCTGTAGCTGTCCAGTCATCTGGAAGGACTTCCTGGCCACCCATAGCCTTTTTCAACTCCTTCCTAAAAGTCACGCAACACTCCTCCTTTTTCAGCTTCCACCATTTCGTCCTCTGCTCTGCCTTTACCCTCTTCATCCTTCTCACCACTAGAGTCATCCTACACACCACCATCCTATGCTGTCTGACTACACTCTCACCTACTACTGATTTGCAGTCACTGACCTCCTCCAGGTTACAACTTCTACACAAGATGTAGTCTACCTGTGTGCTCCTACCTCCACTCTTATAGGTCACCCTATGTTCCTGTCTCTTCTGGAAAAAAGTATTCACTACAACCATTTCCATCCTTTTTGCAAAGTCGACCACCATCTGTCCTTTTGCGTTCCTCTCCTGGATACCATACTTGCCCATCACCTCCTCATCATCTCTGTTTCCTGCACCAACATGTCCATTGAAGTCCGCACCAATGACAACTCTCTCATTTCTAGGGATGTTCTGCATCACTTCATCCAGGTCTGACCAGAATTTCTCTTTCTCCTCCATCTCACATCCTACCTGTGGAGCATACCCACTAACAACATTGAACATCACACCTTCGATTTCTAGCTTCAGGCTCATCACTCTATCTGACTCTTTTTACCTCCATGACAATGACAATCACCCCTACTCCATTTCTCTTTCTATCTACACCATGATAGAACAGTTTGAACCCTGCTCCAAAGCCTCTAGCCTTGCTACCATTCCACCTGGTCTCCTTGACACACAATATGTCTACCTTCCTTCTCTGCATCATGTCAAATAAATTTAGCATTCCTCTTCTCTCTCCTCCTACGGACACACCTTTCTCCCAGTTTCCACCGGCACCCTGTCGATGAACAGCACCGGTGGCGGGTGTTGTTAACCCGGGCCACGTCCGATCCGGTATGGAAGTCAACCGTAAAAGATTTAAACAGAACTAAGTGAGAGGTCTATTTTAAATATAATACAATGATATTATTAAACAGCGACACATTTCATCATTATATCTTAACAGTATTTATTTGTATGACTACCGCAAGTGGCCACAGTATACTACCCCATCATTACCCTTAGCAAATACCAACATAAGTGAAGATTAAAAATCAAGAAAGAATAAAACAAGAAATCCAGTATAAACCCTTCAGGGTCGCGGGTATGCTGGAGCCTATCCCAGCTGACTTTGGGCGGGAGGCGGGGTACACCCTGGACTGGTCGCCAGTCAATCGCAGGGCACATATAGACAAACATTCACACTCACATTCATACCTATGGACAATTTAGAGTCACCAATTAACCTAACATGCATGTTTTTGGAATGTGGGAGGAAACCGGAGTACCCGGAGAAAATCTACGCACGCACGGGGAGAACATGCAAACTTCACACAGAGATGAACCTCCTGATTGTGAGGCCAATGTGCTACCCACTAGACCACCGTGCGATGGATTCCACTCCATTTCTGATCATTTCTGTGAATTCAGGGTGACACCAAATGGGAATAGACAAAAGCTCCACGGGTATAGCAAACAATAGGGGACTGAGTGGGGATCCCTGTCTTGTGGATCATTGAAGTGAAAAAGGGGCTGAATTTAACCCATTGGTGTTCACTGTAGCTTGTGGTGAGGAATACAGTAGTTTAACCCAAGTTATATATTTGGAGCCAAAATTAAATTTCTTCCAAGAAAAAAACTGATAATTCCATTCCACCCTGTCAAATGCCCTTTCAGCATCTAATGACATTAAAGCCAATGTGGAAGTGGAAGAGTTCTGGTTATACACTATATTGAACACCCGCCTCAGATTAAAGAAGGAATGCCTGCCCTGAAAAGCCCGTTTGGTCCATTGGGATAATAGATGGGAATATGGCTTCAAGTCGCCGTGCTAACAGTTTAGATTATATTTTAACGTCTGCATTAAGTAGGCACAGAGTAGCGGGTCTTGGCTCTTCTTCCATAACAAGGATATACAGGCCTGGAACAGAGTTTGTGGCAGAGAGCCACGATCAAAAGATTCAATAAGAATCTCTAATAATAGTGGTGCTATTTCCTCCCAAAATACTTTGTAGACTTCGTCCAGCGCCAAAGCCATCTGGCCTAGGGCTTTTACCGGTGGGTAGTGATGTTAAATTCGGCTGTTGTAACTGGTTCCTCCAATTCCTGAACCAGATTTGGGTCCAAGACAAGAATGTTTAGTTTAGCGTAGAAGTCCCCCAATATGGTCATTGTGGGCTTAACTTGAGATGTATAAAGTGATTCATAAAATTCTTTAAAACAATTGTTATCCTCTAGTGGATCAGAAGTTAAACCAGATTTCGTCTGTGTTTGAGGGATTAACTGGGAGGACGTAACCTGATGGAGTCTGTGGGCCAGTAATTTGCTTTGTTTGTCTCCATGTTGATAGAACGTTGACCTGTACCGTTGCAGTTGCTCCATAGTGTGTTGTGTCATCAAAGTCATGTTCAGTTTGCAGTGTGATTCCTTTTTTATGTACATCTGGGGATTTAGATATTGAATATTCTAGATCCAATTCTATTATTTTCTGAGCCAGTTGATTTAATCTTTGTCTCCATGTCTTTTTTTTCTGTGCGTCTCAAAATATATTATTTCACCTCGAATATAAGCTTTCATGATCTCTCACAGCGATGAGGGAGAAATATTAGGGGTTTTGTTAATTTGCAAAAAAAAAATCAATACGATTGCGTATAAATTTAACAAACTCCTCATCCAAAAGCAGTTGAGAATTTAAGTGTGTGTTTTCAGCATTTTTTACAGATATATATTCATAGATAGATGATCAGATAAAATAGTAGTCATGCAGAGATGAAGTTTAAGAGTTGCTTATACACTAGAAAGAAGTCTATACGAGTATATGTATGGTGAACTGATGAAAAAAGGAGTATTTTTTTGAAGGGCACCAGGGATCAATCATTCCAAATTCTTCCATGAAATGTTTAATAACGGCTGATTCTGAAAGTGCATTTGGAACGGAGGATTATCTATGAAGGTGGTGGTTAATCCAGCAATTGAAATACCCCCCTAATATCAACTTGAATGAATTACAATCCGGTAATAATGAGAAAAAACAATCAAATATCTGCCTGAAGGATTTGTTATGGTTTCAACATGGATAAAAGGGATAGATTTATGTAAAATTATTGCTACAGTCCTAGCTCGACTCGAAAAGGTTGAAAGATAAACCTGACCCATCCAGCCCCTCCTCAGTTTTGGCTTATCTGAGGGTTTTAAATGTGTTTCCTGCAAATAAAGTATGTGTGCATTCCTGTGTTGCAAGTGCAACATTTTGCCGTGTTTAGTTGGATTATTCAAGGCCTTACAATTCAGGCTTGTGATCCTGATATCACTGCCCAAGGGTACTGGTGGAGCATTCGGTAGACTCGTAGAGATATCATTGAACAAGATATGTTTGTACTAATTATTTCTCTGGTGTTCCGGCAGTCTAAGATGAACAGATATTGTATCCTCATAAAAATACAAAAGCAAAAGTGCAGTATGTATACAAAACTACGTAGAATGGTAATAACGGGCTTGAAATATACAAAACATTAACACGTATACAGTTTGAGCAGCCCAGGTGTCAAAAATAACTCGCCCTCTCCGTATCATAAAATGCAGAAGGATGACAAACCAGGAATAGTAGTTCCGCTAAGACTTCTCTTGGATCCGGAGATACAGATCTGTCACGTTTAGTCTTAACAAAGTCCGTGGCAGAATCTGGGGTGTCGAACCTCTTCACTTGGCCGCCTGGCAGGGTACCAGTTCCCGAACATCAGCTCTCTGTCCGGCTACCACCGGCGTGAAATCCAGGAATATGTGGAACATCAGAGGCAAAGCTTTCGTTTTGGTTTGGCACGCGGTGAGCCCGGTCTAGTAGGGGTTTAACTTTCAGAGCTAGCAGATCCTGTAGAAAGCTGGCGATGAATTCAGTCGGACGGGGACCCTCCGTCCCCTCGGGAAAACCAATAGGTCTGATGTTCTTCAATCTAGGGCCAACCTCCAGGTCCTCACATTTCCTCACAGATTCCACCATCGCCGTCGGTGAAGTCACATTAGCTTGTAGCTCAGGCAGATGGCTATCCTGCTCGGTAGCGGTCTTCTCCAGCTCATTGATCGTGTTGTAATTTGTCCCCAAGCGCCATCAAGGCGGAGTTAATCTCTCGTTTCACGGCCTCTGGAAGTCTCAAACTCCGGGACAATTTCAGACCGCACATCCTCCATCTTCTCTTTGATGCTCCATAGCATTGCTTTGTTGGCATCCAGCATCTCACGTGGCTCCGGTTCTGGCGATTGGCGAGACTTGTGGCGAACTAGTTTGACAGAATCCGTCCTGGTTCGGGTCGTCGACACAGTGAAGATCAAATAAGCAAACGCTAGCACTGAAATACAACATTAAAGTGAAATTGAAGGTATTAAGAACACAATCTTTGTTCACCCTGTAGGAGCTACCACAAGACCTCCAGCTATAATGAAATTGGTGTATGATAGCATCTTAACTCTGTCTCATTAGGTCTCTAGCAAATCATCTTTTCCACTGACTTAAACCAAAAGTAAACCGGACGTACGCCATCGGGAACCGGAAGCACAGCAATATTTTTTAGGAGAAACTTACATAAGCTATGAATTATTCCACCAAGCAACTTCTAATCGCTTTTAGCAACATGACATTTTTTCCTGCCAGCTTAGGAAGGCCCTAACCTCGCAGCAGGTTTGCTTGCTTGTACCCGATCCAGAAAGGGCCAAGGATCTAGGCGGTCCACCACGCGTAGCTCAAGATGGACAGCTCCCGGCCCCTGCCAGACAGCAGCTGGGTTCTACAGGCAACAAATCAGCACCACTGGAGGGGTCACCCTGAGCTTCTGAGGGAGAATCTGACATCAACATCGGATACTCTAAGGCAGCGGTTTACAAACTTCCTGATGAGGATTGTTCTACAGGCTTTGTGTTGTAAGTAGGAAAAGACAACGCCAGATGCATTACTTAAATTACTTCATTGCAACAACAAATGTATTATATATTTATGTATAGAATCTTGGTGTTGTCACCGTTTCTTGAATGTAGCACATGCCTCTGGAGGAAGAGCAGAGAATTGCCAGTAATTCCCCAAAGGAACCTGAGAAAGCTAAATAAAGTCATAGTGCTAAATAAGTGAACAAAAGCAATATTGGCTCTCATCCAAATCCTTTTGTTCAAGAATTTTGTAAACAATGTAGCAAAACATAAATAATATATGTATATATATACACTGTATATATAACAGCACAACAAAAACACAAAGAAAATAACCGGCGGGTATCAGTCTCGGTTGACGTTGCACTGTGTTTTCTGACAAAGTGAAAAACTGAGCAAAGGTCATCCGAAAACTCAAAGGTGGCCATGAAAACAGGGATGCCAGTTTAAGAGGCTGCAGCTGATGAACCAGCATTTGCAACTGCATTTGGTGTAAGTCAGTGCCCCCCACTTTCTGTGGCCTCACTGCATTGCATTTGTGTATAAATGACAGTATTGTACCTGCAATGACACCCATATGGAATAAATCAGTATGTCTAATGTGCAATTATTCCATTTCCAGTCATCCCTTGTTTATGTACTGGTTCTAGACTCAACTATAATAAGTGAATTTAGTTTTGAATTGTAGTAGGATTCAATATTAATATATTCTATATTTTCAGTTCAGCCATAGAAACCCAGTTTTCGATCTTCTAAATATGGTTTGTAACATTATTAGAGCCTTTTAGACATAAAATAACACCCCTATAGTCACCCTCAAATTTGTATAACCAAATATTGTAGATATAATCAGAGAAAATAATATATATTAAAAACAAATCAGATGACATCGACCCACATGTAAGCGGTTCCTTGTTTTTTTCTGGACAGCGTCCATCCATCCATCCATTTTCTTCCGCTTATCCGAGGTCGGGTTGCGGGGGCAGCAGCCTATGTAGAGAACCCCAGACGTCCCTCTCCCCGGCCACTTCGTCCAGCTCTTCCCGGCGGATGCCAAAGCGTTCCCAGGCCAGCTGAAAGACTTAGTCTCTCCAGCGTGTCCTGGGTCTTCCCCAAGGCCTCCTACCGGACGTGCCCTGAACACTTCCCATGGGAGGCGTCCGGGAGGCATCCTAACCAGATGCCCGAGCCACCTCATCTGGCTGCTCTCAATGCGGAGGAGCAGCGGTTCTACTCCGAGTCTTTCCCAGATGACAGTGCTTCTCACCCTATCTCTAGGGGAGAGCCCAGCCACCCTGCGGAGAAAACTGTGGTCACTACCCAAAGCTCATGACCATAGGTGAGGGTAGGAACGTAGATCAACCGGTAAATTGAAAGCTTTGCCTTTTGGCTCAGCTCTCTCTTTACCTCGACAGAACGGTGCAGAGTCCGCATCACTGCAGATGCCGCACCAATCCGCCTGTCCATCTCACAGTCCATCCTTCCCTCACTCCTGAACAAGACCCCGAGGTACTTAAACTCCTCCACTTGAGGCAGGACCTCTTCCCCTCCACTCCACCCTTTTCCATGGCGAGAACCATGGACTTTGGAGATGCTGGTTCTCATCCCAGCAGCTTCACACCCAGCTGCAAACCGATCCAGGGAGAGTTGAAGGTCACTGCTCGATGAGGCCAACAGGACCACATCATCTGCAAAAAGCAGAGACTGAATCCTGCGGTCACCAAACTGAAACCCCTCAACTCCCTGGCTGCGTCTAGAAATTCTGTCCATGAAAGTAGTGAACAGAATTGGTGACAAAGGGCAGCCCTGGCATAGTCCAACCCTCACTGGAAACGGGTCCGACTTATTGCCGGCAATGCGAACCAAACTCTGACACCGCTCATACAGGGAACGAACCGCCTGGATTAGGTGGTCCGATACCCCATATTCCCGGAGCACTCCCCAAAATATTCCCCGAGGAACACGGTCGAATGCCTTCTCCAAGTCCACAAAACACATGTAGACTGGTTGGGCAAACTCCCATGCACCCTCAAGGACGCTGCCGAGAGTATAGAGTTGGTCCACAGTTCCTCGACCTGGACGAAAACCACACTGCTCCTCCTGAATCCGAGATTCGACTATCCGGTGGATCCTCCTCTCCAGAACCCCTGAATAGACCTTACCGGGAAAGCTGAGGAGTGTGATCTCACGATAGTTAGAACACTACCTCCGGTCCCCCTTCTTGAAAAGCGGGACCACCACCCCGGTCTGCCGGTCCAGGGGCCCCGACCCCAATGTCCACGCGATGCTGCAGAGTCGTGTCAACCAAGACACGGCCGTGGCATCCTGGGCCATAAGGAACTCCGGGCGGATCTCATCCACCCCTGGGCGATTGCCACCAAGGAGCTTTTTGACCACCTTAGTAACCTCAGCCCCAGAGATAAGAGAACCCGCCTCAGAGTCCCTACGCACTGCTTCCATGTTAGAAGACGTCGGTGGGATTGAGGAGGCCTTTAAAGTATTCCCTCCACCGGTCCACAACATCTCGAGTCGAGTTCAGCAGCACACCGTCCCCAACATACGCGGTGTTGACTGTGTACTGCTTCCCTCTCCTGAGATGACGGATGGTGGTCCAGAATCTCTGAGGCCATCCGGAAGTCGTTTTCCATTTAATAAATGAACTACTATTTAGCGGAAATTCACATTCGGGTCTGAAACCAATTAACCACGATAAAGGAGGGATTACTGTACTTATTTAAATTATACTTCTACTTAAATTATTGTGTTTTTGTGATATTTTTGGTCTGCCGGTCTGGGACGATTGTATACTTGTGTGAACCTTTACACTTTTCTAAATAAAATATAAATGCAACACTTGTGTTCTTGCCACCATTTTTAATGATCTGAACTCACCAAAGCCTCCTCTCTCTCTCTCTCTCTCTCTCTCTCAAATACTGCTCAAAAATCTGTCTAAATCTGTGTGTGATTCATCCACCTCACAGGATGATTATTGCACAGGTGTGCTGTAGGTTGGTCACAATAAAAGGCCACTCCACAATGTGCAGTTTAACTGTATTGAGGGTGGGCTGGAGGGGTCTGAAAACCAATCAGTATCTGGTGTGACTACCATTTTCCAAAAATGCTCTGATCCAGACCATTCCAAACATGTTAATGTGTGACAAATCGGTTGAGTGTGCTGGCCATGTAAGTACTGGGATGTTTTCAGTTTCCTGGAATTGTGAACAAAGCCTTGCAACATCGTGCTGCGCATGAGGTGATGCTTGTGGATGAACGACACAGCGATGGGCCTCAGGCACAATATTTGCTTTCAAAATGCCATCAAGTCTGGACTTCCCTACTGAGACTGCTGCCCCCCGCGACCCGGACCCGGATAAGCGGAAGAAAATGGAATGGAACGGAAAGTACTTGTGTTGTGGATGGAGTGGCCCTTGGTGGCAGTGGGGTTATGGTATGGGCTAGAGCCCGACCGGCAGGCTGATTATTCCATGATCATCAAAATATGTTTTTCAACATTGTTAGAGCCCTCTAGACATGAAGCGAGGGGCCCACTATACCTCAGCTGTCCCCGAATTTTAATCACCTTATTAGCTGTCACTCACATCCATCCCTATCACATCCATACACACACATATCTGTCAGTCACATAGAGGACAGTCCTCCAAAGCTATGTCCTCTTTTATTTATTATTTCTTGAACTGAACTGGACACAATCTGATCTCATCACACTGCACATGGTTGGAGTGCCCAGCCTGCCCCGTGACGCTTGTCCGGCAGGCAGGGCCAGGCTCGCCTTTGTGGACCTGTCCGCTGACTGCCGGGACGTGGTGGCTCACGTGGGGTATACATGCACATGTATATGTAACACATGCACACATATAGTTGAGTGATTAGCACGGTGGTTGAGTGGTTAGCATGTTGGCCACTCAGTCAGGAGATCTGGTTGGAATCACTGCTTAGCTGTGCGGAGTTTGCATGTTACCCTGTGCCTGCGTGGGTTTTCTCCGGGTACTAATCAGGATAAACGGCATAGAAAATGGGTGTACACATACACACACATACCTCACTGCTTTATCCACGGTGCTGCTTTATTACAGTAAGGGCGATGTCAACAATAACATTACCAACCGTTACAGTAAAAGTGCTAAATATTGCAAAAGCGATTAGAGAGATTGGAACTCACCATAACCCCAAATCAATACAGTTTGCCACCAAGTACGATGTTGTCAGTGCATTTCCATTTACTGATGTAGTGACCAACAATACAGTAATGCTCAAAATTACAACTTGCCTAATAATTCTGCACTCCCTGTAATTTCTTCTGTCCTGTTTTTTTCAGTCAAAATACTCCAGGGGCTTTCCTTTTAATCCAGGGTACTTGGTCTCCCAGTAACGAACCAGTTTTCAGGCTTCATTGCCTTGTTAGAGGTCCGTTCTCCGCATATTATGGTATGTGGGTGTCACCTCCACGATCCATATTTCAAGTAAGATTCCTGGTATTGTCTGTTAAAAGCTTTCCCCTCTCCAATCAAGGGAAAACAAGATACAGCTAACATACTGTACTATTATACTGTATATGTATAATATTATAATTATTATATCCCTATTATATCACATTATATATATACCCCGGGATACAAAAATTTTTCGTTCCAAGAGGATTTTTGTAATCGATTTTTTTTGTAACCCAAACAACAATAAACATGTAAATTGGCTAATTCGTTCCACCGACCCAGAAGACCCCTCATACAATGGGGAAAAAACACTGTTCTGCACATTTATTACTTTACAAATAAAGAGTATTGTAATACAAATGTAATGTAGCCGCAACGGGGCACAAGCCAGTGTCTTATTGTGCCGGTCCCAAGCCCGGATAAATACAGAGGGTTGTGTCAGGAATGGCATCCGACGTAAAACTTTGCCAAACCAGAACATGCGAATCAAACAAATGACTTCCATACCGGATCGGACGAGGCCCGGGTTAACAACGCCCGCCACCGGTGCTGTACACCGACAAGGTGTCGGTAGAAACTGGATTACTGTTGGCCGAAGAAGGAGAGGAGGAAGGTGTGTCCGTAGGAGGAGAGAGAAGAGGAATGCTAAGAGTCTAGAACTAAGAGTTGGGACTTTGAATGTTAGAACAATGACAGGAAAAGGTAGAGAATTAGTTGACATGATGCAGAGAAGGAAGGTAGACATATTGTGTGTCCAGGAGACCAGGTGGAACGGTAGCAAGGCTAGAAGCTTAGGAGCAGGGTTCAAGCTGTTCTATCATGGTGTAGATAGGAAGAGAAATGGAGTA
>QODF01000079.1:2594172-2681991 GCA_024372805.1 Oostethus manadensis | reverse complement strand
GGACCGTCGTGGTGAAGAGAGAACTGAGCCGGAAGGCAAAGCTCTCTGTTTACCGATCGATCTACGTTCCCACCCTCACCTATGGTCATGAGTTATGGGTCATGACCGAAAGAATGAGATCGCAGATCCGGGAGGAGCTCAGAGTAGAGCCGTTGCTCCTTCACATCAAGAGGAGCCAGTTGAGGTGGCTCAGGCATCTAGTCCGGATGCCTCCCGGGCGCCTCCCTGGTGAGGTGTTTCGGGCATGCCCAGTCGGAAGAAGGCACCCGGGAAGACCTAGGACACGCTGGAGGGACTATGTCTCACAGCTGCCCTGGGAACGCCTTGGTGTCTTCCCGATGGAGCTGGAAGAGGTCGCTGGGGACCGGGAAGTCTGGACTTCCCTACTGAAGCTGCTGCCCCCACGACCCGGATAAGCGGTGGAAAATGGATGGATGGATGGGAAATATATTTTATGAACATACATTAAATGAACATTCCATTAATCAATCGACTACACTCAATGTCATACCTTTTTATCAACCAAGTATAGAAAAGAGGTACGAATGGCTTTGTAAAGCACAACTTATATAGAACCTCGTAGGTCTGCTCAGAATCTGGTCCGTACCAATTTCAGGGGGCAGGACGGTCAGTCTATTGCCCTGGATGTGAAGCTCCTTAAGTTGTACCAATTCCCCAATCTCCTTTGGCAACGAGATGAGATCATTGTCCCGAAGGCTCAACTGGGTAAGAAACAAATAGAAAAATCAGTTAATTTTAAATTTTAACTCTTGTAAGTTTGTCATACTTAATAACTACATACATACATAACACAGTACTACCCGAAAAATTTGAATCTCAAGTAAAAGTTGTTTTATTTTGGCAATTTAACATAAAAGATAAAACCAACAAATTTTTATTTTATATATACACACGTGTATATATATACACACACACACACACACACGTGTATAAGACCGTTTTAGAGCTGTTAAGGGCGGTTTGCCCGTGGGGACCTTCATTTTTGTCCCCACGGTGAAAAGCGTCCCCACGAGTCTGTGTGCAGACAGGTTGAAGTCCCCACCGAGATAGAAAAACAAGAACACGTGTATATATATATACACACACACACACACACACACGTGTATATATATATATACACACACACACACGTGTATATATATATACACACACACACACGTGTATATATATATACACACACACACGTGTATATATATATACACACACACACACGTGTATATATATACACACACACACACGTGTATATATATACACACACACACACGTGTATATATATACACACACACACACGTGTATATATATACACACACACACGTGTATATATATATATACACACACGTGTATATATATATATACACACACGTGTATATATATATATATGTGTGTGTATATATATTATACATATATATATAATATAATATATAATATATATAATATGTTATATATATATATTATATACATTTATATATATTATATTATATATATATAATATGTTATATATATATATATTATATAATATATTATAAATATATTATATAATATATATATACATATATACATCTATACACACACGCACGCACACACACATATACACACACACACACACATATATATTATATATACACACACACAAACACACATACATACACATATACACACACACATTCATATAAACACACACACACGCAAACACGCACACACATATACAGTATACATACATATATACATACATATATACACACACTTTTTTTATCAATAAGAAGAAAACAAATCCCAACCTGCATGGACCTGTGTGAAACTGTGATGAATTTACATCATATACATTATATGTGCAAATTTCAGACTTGTGGTCAATATATTTCTATCCAGCAGGGTGCAAACATAAATTTCCCCCCCGGCAGATTGGCCAACACAAGGAAGATGGAGGACGCTGAATTGTGGGTTGAGAGAAAATGGCAAAGTGCATGCCAAAATCGAGTGGTGAAAAACATTACAAGCAGCTTGAAGCTTGCACAGAGTTTGTCTGGCGGTGCATCTGCTGTAAGGAGTGTTGCGATCATGAAGGATCCGGGTGATGGTGAACAGAAAGCGGGTGACAATAACAACCGTCGCAACAACGTTGCAGTTAGCATTGTTGAGCCGTTTGGTGCTGCATCGGAGCCAGCAAACGTGCGTCGAGTAGACATGGTGGGGAAAATTCTGGTTGGCATGAAGGTGACTGGCACTGTGCACGGAGCGGTCAAAGAAGTGAGACCAAAATAAGGTGCAGGTCCTGCCATGTCCCTCTGCACGCAGGAGAATGCTACACAGTCTACCACACTAAAAAGAAATACACTTGAGTACATAGGTGCACGCACGCTCTGTAAATAGTTGACACACACACACACACGACTGTAAATAGTTTACACAAACTTTGTTGACTCACGCAAACATCTGTAAATAGATATTTTCATTATGTTTGCTCTGTTCTAAATCTGGGAATACATGTTTTTTTGTCATCAAAAACATTTTTCACGCGTTCTTTTTGTTGTTTCATAGAAGTAAACATCTGGTCTGATGTTTGCGGTGCCACTAAAACAAGTCACCGTTCTGCTTGAATTTGCTTCTCTGCAGAAACAGCTCTTTTTCTCTGTTTTTTGGTCAAAATCAGGTGTTTTCGCTGAAATTACCCTATGTTCTACTGCCCATTTCTAAAGAACCATAAAGGCTAGAAACAAACTTTTCTGTGGGTGTTGGAAGTATGGCAAAAATGCCCAAAAACTCTGGCAGTATGGAGCTCTCTGCTCTGACAATGGCTGGCAGTTAATGAGTTAATCACCTGTAAGCTAAGATTCCTTGCTAGGAATTTTTAGGCTAAGTTAGGAGCGTTCTGAGAGGACTCTGAGAAGCTCTGTGAATACAGGCCCCGATGTTTTATTTTATTTTTATGTTCTAATTATTTGGAGATTGCCAAAAGAACATTATAATAACTATAACAACATATGTTATTATAAGAATACAATCAATATGGGTGGTGGTGGAAACAAAAGGTTGCTGGCAGCACTTTGGACTACTCTCAAATACAGCTGAATGTCAATGGCTAGGACGGCATCTGTTGAATAAATTACTATAGTAGAAAAAATATAATTCTCAAGAAAATAGAAAGCCTGAAATAAAGACAGGGAGTTTGCGCAGTTTATAACTTTTGCAAAAGAGGTCTGAGATCATACAGGAGCATACAGTGTGTATGGCAGTCTGCAGAGTGCCTTCTTGACTGCAACTCTTATACTTCACTGGATGCAAATGATCTGCATTGTGAAAGCAATGATCCATTCTTGGTGCCAGTTCGTCTGCGGGAAAGGTTGTACCAAAAGGTAATACAAGGGTGTCAACAGATATTTCAGGACCCCTACTGGTACTTCCTGAAGAGGCAGCATGGGAAAGAGCCTGATAAAGCAATCGTCTTATGGCTGATCCAAATGTTTGGACAGAACTTACATCAAATAATGACTTCCTGACTACACTCACTGTGTGAATTTACATTGTAAAGGACCAAAATAGTTTTCTTGTTATCTTATCTTGTCTGGGGGAGAAGTTGATTGATTGATGTAACACCCATGCTCATGCCAAACCATGTTGAGGTGTCAACCAAAGTTGAAATGCAATGCATGATGTGCTCAGATAATAAGTAATTCATGTAATAAGATATGTTTTACCCAAGTTATAGGTAGACTATAAAATTTCCCATCACACTATCAAGCCACTTTTTTTTGCTATATATCAATCTTTTGATCTACGTAAATAATAAAATAATAAATAAAAAAATAACGTAAAGAATGTAAATGAAAATATCTTAAAATGAGGACTTTTCTTAGCAATTTTTAGGTGAAATTAGACTAGAAATTAATTAGATAAATTAATACATAAGTAATGAATCTCTCCTTATCTTTCAAATCAAAGACAAAGGTAAAAACGATACCTTTCAGTTTCTTTTATAAGAATATGTAAGTCGGCTATAGATGGAGTGAGCCAGCTGATAGTCTTTTTGTAAATTAGAAAAAAAGAACTCAAGAATTTACTTTCTGTCTATGTCAATTTTGCAGTAGTGATGTGCCAAAAACTTACTATTTGCAGCTTTGTCAGCTTCCCGATGTCAGCTGGCAGGACTTCGAAGTCATTGTCACTCAGATACAGCGCACGAAGTGTTGCTGCAAAACAAGCAGTCATTAGTGTGTCACCGTTTTTGTTGCTTGATCTTTCTGTAGTTTTTGCAGCGGATGCAAAAAAATATACCGGAAATATAAAGGGCTGGTTATACTTAACGCATGAACGTGGTGTGCGGAAAAGAGACCGTGGGTGTTTATACCCAGTGCGGAGTGTGCTCCCAAACTGCAGGGGGCCGTATATCAAAAACACACGTCTACCACGATACTAAACTAGAGCGGTAGAAGTTTGTCATTGTTTTCTCGACTTCAACACGGCCACACTTTGTCTACTTATTGAAGAGGAGGAATTGTGTTGTATGTATTTGGTGCAGTGACAGAAAAGGAAGAGAAAGTGGTCCACTTGTCCTTTGAATAGGAGGCGAGATGCAAAGCATGAGCAACACGTGCTGTAATCGCAGCTCGAAACGACTTTAATTTCTACCATCACAGAGACACAACACGGGACTGCTTTGATTGGAAAAACCACTCTTTTTAATGCACATCAAATACTTTAAATATATATATGCAAATACGAATCACTTCTTTGACTGTTTCTTTATGCTGAAACTAACGTGTTTTATACAATAGTCGATGCATTTTGTATTTCACATCGTCCCTTTCTTCCTCTCAGCTCTTTCTCTGCAAGTTGGACACGTTCTGGTGGTATCTGCACAATGAGTGATATAAATGTCGGTATTTCTGTACTTCAGCTGCGACAATCTCCTGCTCGTTCCGCGCATCTCTGTCCGTGAGTTGGAGGTGCACAGAGTGGAAATTTTCCGCATGAAAAGGGCCGCACGAGGGAGCGTGGGTGCAAAAATGACGTGCAGACGAGGTAAGTATGAAACAGGCTTAAATGAGTGCAGCCTTGCTCTGCACGTTCTTCCTCCACCTTTCCCTATCCGCACTTTGCGTTGGTCTTCAGCAGGCTTGCTCCCAACTTGACTGCTCCAGGGCCGCTCAGTTGCTTCGTGCTGATCAGCAGGCTGGGTTTTGTGTTTATTAGTTTTTAGTTCTTGTTCCTGTTTTAAGTTTTGATTTTGTTTAGGGATTTAGTGTCTTCTTTCTTGTTTTGGGGTAGCGGTGAGGGGACAGGATGACAGCCCTGTATAGGGTTGGAGTGTTAACCTCACTGTCCTTTTGTTTGTTTGAGCCGGCCAATCAGGACTATTGTCAACATTAATTTGAGACAATTATTTTTCATTAATGTAATGTGTTCCATATATTGTTACATAATAACTACACTATCAAACTTTATAAGTACACTTTATCTTCTTTTCTTTCCGGCTTATCCACCATCTCAGTCTGGCCTCTCTGACTTTATCTCCAAAACCTCTAATATGTGCTGTCTCTCTCATGTACTCATTCCTGATCCTGTCCATCCTGGTCACACTCAATGAGACCTCAGCATCTTAATCTCTGCTGCCAGATCTGCCTGATGTCTTTTCTTCAGCTGCATTGTCTCTAGACCAAACAACATTGCTGGTCTCACCAGAGTTTTGTACACCTTTCCTTTCATTTTAGCTGAAACTCTTTGATCACACATCACACCCGACACTTTTCTCCACCCATTCCGCCTGCCTGCACACACTTCTTATGTCTTTTCCACACTCTCCATTGCTCTGGACTGTTGACTGTAAGTACATAAAATCTTCCAATTTCTTTATCTCTTCTCCCTGTAACCTCACTCTTCCACTCTCACAAATGTCATCTGCAAATATAAGCAGACTTTATCAAAAGCAAAAAAAACATTAAATTATCAACAGTATTTAACATTGGAATTGAAATGAAGTAAATTAAAAGCATGCAGAAACATTATGTAAAACAATAGTTCCCCAAAGTGTATTGAGTGAGTATCCATCCATCCATCTTCTTCCACTTTTCAAGGTCCGGATCATGTGCAGCAGTGGCCGTAGGAAAAGCCCAGACTTGCCAGGCCAGTTCTGAGACAAAATCCTTCCAGCATGTCCTAGATCCTCCGCCCCACTGGGTTAGCCCGGAGCACCTCACCAAGGAGGCATCCTCAGAGGCATCCTGAATAGATGTCCAAGCCACCTCAACTGCCTCCTCTCAATGTGAAGGAACAGCAGCTCTACTCTTAGCCTCTCCCAGATGACCAAGCTTCTTACCAGCCAATCAGTGGAGTAAAGTCATTATAGCCGCTTGTAGCAGTTATCTCGTTCCTTTCACTATCCAAAGCGTATGAACATAGATGAAGATGGGAAACTTCCCTCCGACCTTCCGTCACTGTTCAAGACCACAAGATATTTCAACTCCTCCACCTGGGGACAGACCTCACTCCCAACTCGGAAAGTTCAATCCACCCTTTTCTGACTGTGAACCATAGCCTCAGATATACAGGCACTGAGTTGCATCCCATTAAGAGTCACTCAGCTGTAAACCGCCCCAGTAAACACTGAAGGTCAAAGCCTGATGAGGCCATCAAGACCACATTGTCTGCAAATAGCAGAGAAGAGATCCTAAGACTCTAAAACTGGACCCTTTCGGCACCTGGCTGCACCAACAAATTCTGTCCAGGGTGGCTGAGGAGTGTAATCCCCCCTCCAGTCACCCCTTTTGAAAAAGGTGTCCACCACTCCAGTCTTCCAAGCTAGTGATACTGTTCCCGACTTCCACGTAATGTTGACGAGACGTTTCAGCCAAGATAGTCAAAGACCAGGTCGTCCAGGCACCCATCCACGGCCACCAGCCAAAATACATTGCACCGGACGGACCCTTAAGGCTGGGTTATACTTTCCCCATGAATGATGCGCGCGGAAATCCACTCGAGGGACCGTGTGTGAGTTTATACCCCCTAACTGCAGGGGGCAGTATATCAAAAACCCATGTCTACCACAGTACTAAACTAGAGCGGAAGAGGTTTGCAATGTTTGCTTGACTTCCAACGTGGCAACCATGTCTACTTCTTGAAGAGGAATTGTGTTGCATGTGTGCTTACATGTTTTGGATGCAGCAAAATGCACAATGATGTATTCACTGAAACGCACGTTCTACCATTTGGTGTGTGTGTGCGTGTGTGTATACTTACTGAGGTAGAAGAAATTTCCAGGCAGGGAGTTTTGGTTCATATTATTGTAGGTGAGGTCCAAAACTTCAAGCGCTGGCAAAGAACCAAAGCCTCTGGGCAAGTTGCAAAGGCGGTTCATTCTGTGTAGAAATCAACATACAAAAATCAGTGAATTAAATTTAAAAATCACCACAAAATGTAGAACAAGGTCAAAGTAGCACCTAAACACTTTTAAGCACTGACAAGCAAGTATGCAAAATTTAAGCAAGACTGGTTGAAAAATATGCCACCATTAAACTAAACGTTGGAAGTAATGGCCCATAAATTATTGACAATTTGTCTAATGATTATGAACAGTAAAGATATTTGTACTACCTAGGTAGCTTTTCATCCTAAGCATTTTCAACAAAACTCATTTACAGTCAAAAAATTACTAAATTAGTAACAAATTATTATTAAATCAGTGAAAAAATTACACCATGATGTGTACATTTTTAATTAATAATCATTTCATAATTACTGGATTAGTATTATTACTTTTATTGTTAAATCATTTAATCTAGTATGTACAAATAAAATTTTTCACAGTCGTTCAAATCTAAAGCAGTGATTCTCAACTGGTCTTGCAAAAAAAAAAAGAAAAAAAAAAGTGTATTGACCAAGGGTCTGGTAATGCACCTCACATCTGTGCTATTTGCTTGCTATGCCACCACAAGGTGCGTGCCAATGTTATGGACAACTGGGCAAGCTTGGACTTAACGTGATGTTCATCTGACACACAGAGTGACCAGCTTTATATCTGCTGGAGAAGAGCGCGCTACAAAGAGATGAGCGTCTCACCGCTCCACCTCACTTTGTTAGCTTGGGAAAATCCACCCACAAAGAAGACTTGCAGGTAGAGTTTCATGCCCACTTAGATTTATTGACTACGGTGGTCTACAAAAGAACTTGACCTTTTATTATTATTAAACTTACTTTCTGAGTTAATCAGAAAAACATTTGTATATTTAAATCATTTTGAATTGTACTTTTTATTTTTCTTAAAGATTTTTCACATCCTACCTGTTGGATGGACCAGTCTGGTTCACACTGCAGATTGCATTGATGGATTCCTTGCTTTTTTTTAAATTTGTTTTATTTTTTATAATCGCATGCCCTAACCTACGCCAGGTTATGTGGGAGTGGAATTGATGTCAGGGTCATTTATAGGGCTGCACCGTTCTCCGTGCATTAGTTAAACACGACACGCCAAGTGAATTAAAATACTGTATATGCCACAGACCCAAAAAAAGTGCATACAACTTTTTTTACACCAGTATCCTTGTCTAATTTTGTGTTAAAAAATAAACATTTGAGAAGATAGGAAAAAAAATAATAATTTTGTGCATGTGCGCCGAGGCTGCGGCCCAGCCTCAGCCAGAGTTCGCCACATGCGGCCCAAGGTAAAGTGAGTTTCAAACCGCTGGTCTAAAGTGTGCTTTTTAGTGATATACCCAAGATTAAGGTGCTTCAACTTCTGAAGACTGCTAATTTGAGTTGGCAGTTCTTCAATCTGGTTGTTGAACATGTTAAGGACCTCCAAATTTTTCAGCTCTGAGATATTAGCCGGCACCACTGGAAAAGAAAAACAGATGAGAAATCAGTTGCACAGACATGCAGTTCTTACTGTTCAAACCAACTGCAGAATGAGAACGGGAACCCTCTGAAGCCATCATGAATCCCAACTCAGATTTACAAATACAGTGAGGGAAAAAAATATTTGAACCCCAGTTGATTTTGTAAGTTTGCTTACTAAGAAATGATCAATCTATAATTGTTTTTTTTTTAATGTCTTGTCCAGCATCATAACAGCTGAATGGGAGTCAAGCTGCCTTGAAATGCTGAGCAAAATTGTGTTGCCAAGGGAGACTTCATAATCCAAATGAGTCTCCCTTGGCATTTGACTGCGTTTATTTTGTTGCGCCATATTTCGATGCCGGAACCGACCTGAAAAGGGACGGGTGGGGGGGTGGAGTGGGGGATATAAGAAAGGGTGCAGAAGAACCTCACAAACATATTTCAACCATATTATAAACAACCGTGATAATAACGATTTCAGCAACAACCAGAACAGTCAGAGCAAAATGAGCAAAAATACACAAAAGACAAAAGAAAGAAACAAAAAGAAAACAATAAATAAATTGCTGCTATTACTTTGAACACTACTGTATTTGGGTGAATGTGTTACATATAATAAACAAGCTGTGTACATTTGCTTTGAAGTACAAGTTACTGTAACTCTTTATGTGCTTGCCTGCTATTTATTTTGAAGTTAATCGTGGGTAGTGCCGAACACTACTTGCGAGACTTAAGTCTAATGATATAGCACTGTAAGCACTTAAAGCTCTGTACTCATATAAATGAGTGCCAAGTTTTAGTTAAAAGACAATAAAAAGACTGGTTTGTTGGCTTGGAATAGACTAGTGGTTCTCAGTTTTTTTGTCACACCCCCCCTAGGGGCCAGAAATGTCCCCCCTTTGAAATAGTATTGACAACTGATAATATTTATTTATTTATATGTACTGTACAAACTGAAATTGACATACATTTATTCATTCATTCAATTTCTATGCCGCTTATCCTCATTAGGTTCGCGGGTATGTTGGAGCCTATCCCAGCTGGCATTGGGCGAGAGGCGGGGTACACCACGGACTGGTTGCCAGTCAATTGCAGGGCACATATAGACAAACAAAGACAAACAACCGTTCAAACTCACATTCATACTGATGGACAATTTAGAGTCGCCAATTAACCCATTGATTAAATGTTTTTGGAATGTGGGGGGAAACCGGAGTACCCGGAGAAAACCCACGCACGCACGCACGGGGAGAACATGCAAACTCCACACAGAGATGCCCAACGGAGATTCTAACCCTGAACCTCCTGACTGTGAGGCCAATGTGCTACCCACTCGACCACCGTGCGGCCGAACTTGACATTGAACCAGGAAAAAGCAACAAAATGGAGAGCTGTGAAGTGTATTCAAGAGTCAAATGGCATGCCGAGTATAATACATTTTGACATATTGGCACTAACATTGAAAGTACTCCCTGCCCTGACAGGGCACCACGCTTCCCCCCCACTATTTGAGAACCACTGCTCTACATAATGTCATGGGTGTGTTTTTTTTTTTAATATAATAATTTAAAATTACATGGGTTAAGGCTGTAGCTTTTCATACAAGACTATTTCTTTATACTTCTTTATTCAAACACCATACCTGTACTACAAAACAACATTCAAGACCATTCAAAGATATTGTCTACTTATTAAGTAAACACACAATATGTAAGGGTTTGCAACTGAGTGGAGAAGAACAACAAAGAAGCCAAAAATGTACCACTTCCACGGAGGAGAACGTGTTTTCACTATGGCTGACTCCATAGTGCAAGTTAATGCAATGTATAGCTCATCAATGTAACATCCCTGACACCATGTGACCAGAATACTACATATACCTTGTCTTTCAATATTTTTGACTAATAACAGTCAAACACAAAATCTTTTCATCTCCAAACGGGGGGTGCGACCCGCGACCCCAATGAGGATAAGCGGTATAGAAAATGAATGAATAATTGACTGAAGGGGGTGGCGCGGCAAAAAACGTTTGTGAGTCACTCACCTAATCTATTGGCATAGTTATGTGTTGCAGAACAGCAAAATGAGATGAAATAAAAAAAATACTATCATAAACAAGATCGGCAGCATTGCTGCACGATAGCAGGCTCTGTCGTTGTATTCGAATCTGCTATTCAGACCAAGCAGGCCGTTTAAATATCACATTTAAATAAGCAACAACATCGCAACAGCAAGGAAAAATAATAATTTTAGCTGGCTTACCTGTGATCTTGTTGTGGCTGAGGACCAACTGAGTGATGTTGGCCAAGGTGACTGAGGAGAGAAAGAACACACAAAGAATTACAACCAGAAGATTTTTTTTAGCTTCACTGATTTCTTTTACAAGCATACATTCAGGATTGGATTACAATAGCAGGGAGGCCTGCCGGCTGTGGACTCCTTTCCCTTTAAAGAACCTGCAGTAACAGGGTTCTACGGATTTAACATTTGAAAATTCCTTCTTCCGGACTCAGTAAATTGAGTGTTAGCTGCAACAATTAATCGATGAATTGATGATCAGTCAATTATTTAATCGAGAACGATTTTGGTGGCCGATAAATGGATTTTTTTATTTAAAATCGTCACCCTAATGAGGGTTTTTGTACTTAGGACACTTCCACGATTGGTAAACTTTACCCTTCAGTTTGTTATTAATATTGATACTCAGACTTAAACCATAGCCATCGTGGGTGGACTAAAAAAGTGAAGCTCAAATTCAAGCCATTCATACGAAGGGAGCCAACATCAGACTGGAATAAAACATATGTAAGATAATTACTTATTTACCAGTGGTCAATTGGACTTGATCAAAATCTAACCATGCAAAATACAAATTCTTCAACCACAATGACTATAATTTATTATTAGGTGCAATTTTATTATTATTCAGGTGCAAGGATTTATAAAAGCACTTCAAAAATAAACAACTACATTAGTTTATGTAAACGTATAGCAACTTTGGAAATATGGGCATTATTTGATTTATTCATTCATTTTCTATGCCGCTTATCCTCATTGGGGTCGCGGGTATGCTGGAGCCTATCCCAGCTGACTTTGGGCGAGAGGCGGTGTACACCCTGGACTGGTCGCCAGTCAATCGCAGGGCACATATAGACAAACAATTATTATTACATTTAAATGTTTTTATATATATATATATGGTATATATATATATATATATATATATGGTATATATATATATATGCGCACGCACGCACGCACGCACGCACGCACACAGTAAGTGATAAATGTCATGAATGGACTAGAGACGTGTTGTGACTTCATTCATTCATTCATTCATTCATTCATTTTCTATGCCGCTTACCCTCATTAGGGTCGCGGGGGTGTTGTGACTTGAAGATACATATACGGTGTTGGAATTGCATTGCTGTTGATGTGTCCAGGTTAGAAAGTTATTAAAATAGAGTGGCAAACTCTGTGCGACTACACCGGAAGGTGGACAAACCTTTTGACTCGCAGGCCACATTGCGTAAAAAAATTTGGCGCGGGAGTCATCCATTTATTTGAAAAGAAAACAACACATCCGCAAAAGTACTGTAACATAACTACTACATGGGTAATAAACAAGAACCAAGCACTAAACTTAGCACAAAAGTTCAAACTTACTTCCAAATGCCCACTGGGCATGCTGGGTAGTCCAGCAGCAACAACAATCTGAACTATGAACAATAAAACCACCTTCTCTGATGCCCAAACACTGCAAAAGGTTGGGAGAAAGAGTACCAAAAGCTACCCAGTGCCTTGCCGCACAACTATATGGGTGTTTTTTAATGCACGGGTATTGTCCGCAGATATTTTCTTACATGTAGATGCCTACACGGTGCAGTTGGTAGGTGTGTGGTGTTGTTTGAATGGCTTTTTTCTGTACAAGCCACACATCACATCGGACTATTTTGCCGATTCAAACGTGCCACAATAGCGCTGCAAGTCATGTTGCTGGCGTGAAGGTTTTCAAAAAATATATATTTGCCTGGCGGGCTGGTTTAAGACGCTTGGCGAGCCGGATGTGGCCCACGGGCCGCAGTCTGCCGATCCCTGCTCTACACTGTGCCACTCTCTGTCGTCGTAACGGAGAGGTATGACTTGCCATGAAGCGTTAATTATGTTAAAAAATGTACAGTGATTATGAATTTCATTGGTCGCCACCGTTTGTACGGTTTTTGGCATAAAAATTGATTAGATTTTATAGCGCTTTTCAAGATAATGAAGTGAACCCATTATTAACTGACTCCTCAGTCACACACTGGTGGTGAGCTACATCTGTACACACAGCCGCCCTGGGGTTGTCTGACAGAAACGTGACTCCCAATTCGCGTCTTCGACCTCTCCGACCACCACCCAAACATCCATCCATTTTCTATTCCGCTTATCCTCATTAGGGTCGCGGGGATGCTGGAGCCTATCCCAGCAGACTTTGGCCGAGAGGCGGGGTACACCCTGGACTGGTCGCCAGTCAATCGCAGGGCAGACAAACAAACATTCACACTCTAATGTTCAATTTAGAGTCGCCAATTAACCTAACATGCATGTTTTTGGAATGTGGGGGGAAACCGGAGTACCCGGAGAAAACCCACACACACGCACGGGGAGAACATGCAAACTCCACATAGGGATGCCCAACGGAGATTTGAACCCAGGTCTTCCAGATCTCCCGACTGTGTGGCCAATGTGCTAACCACTCATCCACCGTGCGCCACCACCCAAACATCCATTCCCATTCATACATCAGCGTGGGCACCACTGGGTGAAGAGCCTGGCGCAGGAACACGACCGGGACTGGGTGGAAGAGCAAGGATCGAACAGCCAGTTTTTTCACAACGACGTTCAACGCCACAAATTCATGTTTGTGATCAAATTCTGTTATTATTTTTTTTAAAGCATCAGGTTGTGAGTGAAAAAAGATGAGAAGAAAATGTATTTTCGCACCCAGCTCATCTTACCTGCAAACAGGCATTCCCAACACACTGACCACATCGGCCTTCAAAATAAGAGCGCCACTTGCCCCGTGTGGTCTAATTGTGTAAACAAAATGTGTGTGATAAAAATGACTGTCTTACTTACACAAGCATTACATTTTCTTCATAACAGAAACGGGGTCTATTTTTTGTTGTTGGTTATGATTGTGATTTTTAATGAAGTGCAATTTTTTTTTATATTTCAAAAGACGGAAAGTCCGTTTTATTTTCGTAGTTTCTTTCGATTGTTGAATTTATTTGATTGAAACGCTTTTAATACTCCAACTACAATACCCTTGGTAAGGTAGGCGGTGTCCTGATCTGCTTTTATTGACCAAAGCAGGGAGGTTATCGTTTATAAAAAATAAATATTGATACAACTGGCCTAAAATGGGTCACTGCCTAAAACTTTCCTTACGTATTGGTTTTCGTCGCACTTTTATTCTGAAGGCAGGGGCGTTTCCGGTGCTGCGGTATCTTCTGCTCGAGGGCGAGAGTTCGACAAGTAAGGGAACTGATGCTTACACAATCCTGGGATTTCCAACAAGTTCGAAACGCCTCGGTCGCACATTTCCACTTCCGGGAGGTTTTTGTCCCGACTCTCATCCACCAGCTTCTTCAGCGACTTGGACATGTTCTGTAGAGCAAGCGAGAAAACGACTTTGATGTACGTCACACGCCGCGGCTCGCGTGAAGGCAGCGCAAGAACAAACATGGCGACGCTTACCTTGCCAACAAGTCAAATGTTTCTCTTCACGCGGTCTGGCGTGCGAAACCAAAACCACCAAAAAAGGACACAGCCTTCCCCACACCGGAAAAGACTCTTCTTCTACTCTTCCTCCGCGTCAGCCGGTGTGGCGGGTCGCCAGATGGGCAGCCCGGAACTGCAGGAACAGCAGCTGTTGTATTTCCGGAGAGGGCTTGGTGCCGACCAAATAAGGAAATGTCCACACTTTTGTTCCCGCGCTACAAACGCGTGGGCGGAGCATTCGATGTCCCCAAGCTGTTAGTTTCAAATACAGCGGTGTGAAAAACTCTTTGCCCCCTGCCTGACTTTTTACTCTTTTGCGTGTTTGTCACACTAAATGTTTCCGATCATCAAACACTTTTTAATATTAGTCAAAGATAACACAAGTGAACACAAAATCCAGTTTTGAAATGGGAAAAAAAATCCAAACCCACACAGCCCTGTGTGAAAAAGTATTTGCCCCTGCACCTAATAACTGGTTGTGCACCCTTAGCAGCAATAACTGCAATCAAACGTTTGCCATAACTTGCAACAAGTCTTTTACACGCTCTGGAGGAATTTTGGCTCACTCATCTTTGCAGAATTGTTGTCATTCAGCTTTATTTGAGGGTTTTCTAGCATGAAGCGCATTCTTAAGGTCATGCCACAGCATCTCCATGGGATTCAGGTCAGGACTTTGACTAGGCCACTCCAAAGTCTTTATTTTGTGTTTCTTCAGCCATTCAGAGGTGGATTTGCTGGTGTGTTTTGGGTCATTGTCCTGCTGCAGCACCCAAGATGGCTTTAGCTTGAGTTGAGCAACAGATGGCCGGACATTCTCCTTCAGGGTTTTTTGCTAGACAGTAGAATTCATGCTTCCATCTATCACAGCAAGCCTTCCGGGTCCTGAAGTAGCAAAACAAGCCCAGACCATCACACTACCACCACCATATTTTACTGTTGCTATGAAATGCTGTGTTACTTTTACGCCAGATGTAACGGGACACGCACCTTCCAAAAAGTTCTACTTTTGTCTCGTCAGTCCACAAGATATTTTCCCAAAAGTCTTGGCAGTCATCATTTTGTGTTCAATTATGTTATCTTTGACTAATAGTTAACTATTTTTTATGAGCAGAAACATTTAAGTGTGACAACAAGTCAGGAAGGGGGCAAATAGTTTTTCACACCACTGTAAATACAGAAGCTTGTTCCATTCCATTTTCCTCCGCTTATCCGGGTCCAGGTCGCGGGGGCAGCAGTTTCAGTAAGGTCCCCGGTCCCCGGCGACCTCTTCCAGCTCCACCGGGAGGACACCAAGGCGTTCCTAGGCTAGCTGTCTTCCCGGGGGCCTTCTCCCGGCTGGGCATGCCCGAAACACCTCACCAGGGAGGCGCCCCGGTGGCATCCGGACTAGATGCCCGAGCCACCTCAACTGGCTCCTCTCGATGTGAAGGAGCAGCGGCTCTACTCTGAGCTCCTCCGGGATGGCCGAGCTCCTCACCCTATCTCTTAGGGTGAGTCCAGCCACCCTACGGAGGAAACTCATTTCCGCCGCTCGTATCCGCCATCTCGTTTTGTTTCGTTTGCAAAATAAACACCATGCTAGTCTTAACGCTTACTCTTATTTTGTGACTAAAAACAGCAGAGTGATCTTGTAATACAGAGTAGAGAAAAACTTACCACTTCCAGACAGAACGAGAGGAGAACCTTTTATTCACTCAAGCTCAGGCCCGGCATGTCCGTCTCAGGCATGGCACGACGCCCCGGGCTGTGCTGGCTCAGTTGCCAGTCTCAAAGTCATGTCTCATAACATCACTGACTCCTAGTGACCACAATACTCGTCTTTCAGTATTATTGGACTAGTAATAGGCCGCAGTCGACCATGAAACAAACTCCATTTATTCATGAATTATGTTTTGAAAAACCACAATGTGTACAGTAGTCCCTCGCACATGACCGGAAAAACTCACAGAAGTTCACAATGCGGCATTTATGTCCCAATGCTACTTCCACAGCATCTTGAGGTCCACCAGTCACTACTTGTGTCTGAAAAGAGTCACTGTAGACGCAAGGCAAGGGACAAAACGTGCTACAATGTCTTCATTTATCCCGTTTAATGGTTAGTCGAGGAAAAAATGCCAAAAAATATGCGACACTAATGAGGAATATGAATATTATATATGGATAGGCTCCAGCATTCCCCCTAGTGAGGACAAGTGGCATAGACAACGGATGGATGAAAGTTGGCTAACTTCATTGATTCATTAACTTAATTATTCATTCATTCAATCATTTCTTGAATTCTGTATTCATTAGTTTATTTATTTCTTTGTTCCAAATTGCACAAGCACTCACTCAAGCTGCAATTCATTCAGCCGCAATGACGGCATGCGTCCACCGGGGGGCAGGCTTCCCTTCCTCCGCAAAAGACTCGATGGCTGAGTGTGTCTCCTCAAAGCGCCAAGCAGCCTCGGTCTGGCCGTCCGCACACTTCCTGGTTGCGTCCCTCTGACGTCATGATGGGGACGTCTTTTACGGGCACTTTTACGGGCGTTTCTGGTCGATAGGAAAGACTAAATGTCACACACTTTCATGAAAATTGGTTAGCAGTCGGTTAAGCGTCAGTATGTGCAGTACATGTGTGATAAAACGTATATGATTGGCGATGCGATGAGGAAACGCCGATGTCTCCTGCGTGAAGCCACGGACCAATCACAGCCTGCCTGAATGGATGTGGGCGTGGTCGCTTGAAGCACGGTGAGAGCGAAGACTCAACGTGACTCTCGTAGCTGTGCTTCCTATGCCTTTGAACAGGAAATATGACAATTCAGCTATTTTACTAATGACGTCATTGACATGATTTGATTGAAAAAGAAAAACAATGTAAAGCACGGGCCACTGAACTAAAATGGAACAATTTAAGTTTGTTTGAGTATTGTTTTCAGTATTCACATGCAACGGAAATGAAAGACCACTTGCCTCACTTGCCAACCCTGACTGCGGGTCCCTGAAACAAACTAAATGTGGCATTATTGGCGAAAGTTTCTTTTGAACTATTTGTTAGTGTCTGTGTATAAGTACAGTGCGAGGTATTTTCACCAGGTCAAATTCCTAGTTTGCATAAGCGTCCTTGGCCAATAAAGCTGATTCTGATTGGTTTTTTTAAATGTAAGCTTTACAGGAGAGAGAATAGAGCTTCTCGGTCGGCAGATTTGTCTCCAGCTCGGAGTTATTAAACAGCATTAATAGCTAGTTTATTCATTTGTTACTGTTTGGCCTCTTGGTTTGTTTGTACAACCCTCTTCAGGAACAACACATTCTTTTGGAATTGTGTTTATATATAAATATGAGCATTTAAGGATCATTTGAATCGCTCGACTTTACCTGCATAGTAGTTATACATTTGAATATGTGAATTATTATCACATACGGTTATATACAGTATACTGTGTTACATATGACTTGACGTGATAAAACAATGTAGCATCCTGCACGGGACCAAGCTGGAGGGCGGCTGAAATCATGATGAGGTGCAGGAAGCCAAGGGAGGAGAATATTTGGAAGCATCAGTGATGTTCCATGGTGCAACCACATGTCTGGCGGTCCCGGAGCTCCATCCTAAACATGATTATCTTTAGTAGTTAGTTACTATCTTTAGTAGCTTTCCTATTAATTTGTGTTCTTCATAAAGTTTATGATGAATGTCTTTGGTGTTTACATAATAGAGAAAGAGTATTTTCTTTGAAAAGGGTTAGTGGCATGGCAGTGGAGATTATCCTCGCACACCCACTTGATGGTTGATGTAGAGGACAGTGGAGACGCCCATCAATCCACACAATGTCCCAGTGAAAGACACGAGAAATCTATGTTTATGGTACCCATGCAGCAATACGATGCACTTCTACTAATATTTATTTGAAGTACGTGTTGACTAATTGTCACAGTACTTTCATTTATGTCAAAAATAATGCAAACTAATGTCAATTACTTGCAAGGCAGAATATCCTCCCTATGCCTCCATCTTTGCATTTAATACAGCAGATGAAAATCACAAGAGCACTAGTTTCAACAGAATATTTATTCATTTGCATGTTGAGCACTAAAAACATAATGTTTGCCAGCGGGCAAGTTAGTCCAAGTGCCATTTTTGAGAGCAGCACTGTAAGTGTTGATATGAGTGCACCTTTCTCTGCAACTTCTTGGACAAACATAATATGTAAGTGTTTACAGGTAACTTTTATTGCTTAAGACCATCTCTGTGTAAGACGTTTTCCATTGCTAATGAGAGCTGGCTAGTTTGAACTTATGCCAACTAAAGCCCCATCCGGACGAAGACGATCCGAGGCCTAAACGCACAAATACTTTACCGATGCCGGCGTTTTTAGGGTCTGTAAACACTTTTGAAACCGAGGCCCAGGGTGGAAAGAGTGAGAGCGCTAGTATTGGAAGACATGTGTGATGGTGGTACACATTTATTAGCTTGCATGCTTACTTTCATTTGTGCATAGACACAAATATTAATGTATTTCATGTATTTGTTTGCAGTTTTACAAAAAGACATGAAAGTAAATATTCAGGCAAGGAACCTGCCTCGTCATTGCTGCAGCCATTGAAAAATGTTTAGCCTGTGTAGTATCCAATATAATAACATTCATTCATTTTCTATACTGCTTATCCTCATTAGGGTTGCGGGTATCAGAATCAGAATCAGAAAAACTTTATTGCCATTGTAAGTGAACAATTCACAAACTAGGAACTTTCTTTGGCGACTCAGTGCAACGTAGAATTCTAAGTAAACATAGAGTATTAAATAAACATAGAACTAACTAAACATAGAACCTGAGTAAAAAGTTGAAATCACTGATAAGTAAAGGCATGAGAGTGTTTTTAGTGCAGGTATTATAAGGTGCCAAAAATACTGGTTATAAAGTGAGCATAGTGCAAATGTTATAAAGTGTTCATGAGTTCAACAGCAGCAGGAAAGAAACTGTTCTTGTGGCGAGAGGTTCTGGTCCGAATGGACCGTAACCTTCTGCCAGAGGGGAGTGGCTCAAATAGTCCATGTCCAGGGTGGGAAGGGTCGGCAAGTATCCGGCCTGCTCGCCCCCGAGTTCTGGAGACGTACAGGTCCTGGAGAGATGGAAGGCTGCAGCCGATCACTTTCTCGGCGGAGCGCACGATGCGCTGCAGTCTGTGTTTGTCCCTGGCAGTGGCCCCAGCGAACCACACTGTGATGGAGGAGGTGAGGATGGACTCAATAATGGCCGTGTAGAATTGCACCATCGTCTGGACAGGCAGCTTGGCTTTCCTCAGCTGCCTCAGGAAGTACATCCTCTGCTGAGCCTTCTTGATGATGGAGCTGATGGTCTGCTCCCACTTGAGGTCGTGGGTGATGTTAGTGCCCAGGAAGCGGAAGGAGTCCACAGTTGTGATGGGAGAGTCTGTCAAGACGAGGGGGGGTAGGGGGGCTTTGACTTTCCTGAAGTCCACGATCATCTCCACTGTCTTCTGAGCATTGAGCTCCAGGTTGTTGCAGCTGCACCACGACACCAACCGGTCCACCTCCTTCCTGTAAGCAGACTCATCACCGTCTGAGATGAGCCCGATGAGGGTGGTGTCATCCGCAAACTTAATCAGTTTCACCGAGTCGTGGCCGGAGGTGCAGCTGTTGGTGTACAGGGAGAAGAGCAGGGGGGAAAGTACACAGCCCTGTGGGGATCCCGTGCTGATAGTCCGAGTGTCCGAGACATTCTTCCCCAGCCGCACGCGCTGCTTCCGGTCCGTCAGGAAGTCAGTGATCCACCTGCAGGTGGAGTCAGGCACGTTGAGCTGGGCGAGCTTGTCCTGGAGCAGAGCTGGGAGGATGGTGTTGAATGCAGAGCTGAAGTCCACAAACAGGATCCTGGCGTAGGTTCCTGGGGAGTCCAGATGCTGCAGGATGTAGTGGAGGGCCAGGTTGATGGCGTCATCTACAGACCGGTTGGCTCTGTAGGCGAACTGCAGAGGGTCCAGGAGCGGGGAGGTAAAGGACTTGAGATGAGGCAGAACCAGGCGCTCAAATGACTTCATGACCACAGATGTCAGTGCCACAGGTCTGTAGTCGTTGAGTCCAGTGATCCTGGGCTTCTTGGGGACGGGAACAATGGTGGACAGCTTGAAGCAGGCTGGGACATGGCATGACTCCAAAGAGATGTTGAAGATGTCCGTGAAGACAGGCGCCAGTTCTACCGCACAGTGTCTCAGGGTGGAAGGAGAGACACCATCCGGACCTGGAGCTTTCCGAGGGTTCTGCTTTTTAAATGTCTTGGCCACATTCTGCTCCGAGAGTGTGAGGGCAGTGGGGGAGAGGGGGGGCTCCAGGGCTGATATGCCTGCAATGTCCATTGTAGTCAGTGGGGTGGGGGAGGGGTGTGATTCTTCGAACCTGGAGTAGTGGGTGTTCAGTCTTTCTGCTAGGTGACGGTTGTCAACAGCGGGGGGGGCTTTGGGTCTGTAGTTGGTGATTTCCCTCAGACCTTTCCAGACAGAGACAGGGTTGTTGCTCCCGGACTTCTACTTCAGATGTGTGTTGTACCTTGATTTAGCCTTCTCCACCTCCTTACTAAATAGGTACTTGCTCTGTCTGTATACGTGAGGGTCGTTGTTCTTGTAGGCCTTTTCTTTCTCCTTCCTTAGCTGTCTCAGTCTGGGTGTGAACCAGGGTTTGTCGTTGTTGAAGGTCACTCTGGTGTAAGATGGGACTACACCCTGTTTCTGTCTTCGCAGAACTGAATGTATGACGTCACTGTGTCTGTGTATTCGTCCAGGTTATTTGTAGAGGATTTGAATAGTTCCCAGTCTGTTGTATCCAAACATGTGCGAAGCTCCTCCACAGCCCCACTATGCTGGAGCCTATCCCAGCTGACTCTGGGCAGGAGGCGGGGTCCACCCTGGACTGGTCGCCAGTCAATCGCAGGGCACATATAGACAAACAAAAACATACAACCAGTCACACTCACATTCATTTAGAGTGGCCAATTCACCTAACATGCATGTCACGAGGGGAGAACATGCAAACTCGACACAGACATGCCCAACGGAGATTCGAACCCTGAACCTCCTGACTGTGAGGCCAACATGCGACCCATTCATCCACCATGCGGCCCAATATAATAACATGTAGAATGCTATATTTATGTGTTGTTTTCTCCCCACGTGTTCTATGTATGTGAGGCTCTACTGATTAAGTTGAACAGTAGACCATAATGGTAATGGTTTAATTTTATTTGAACATGCATGTAAATGACCTCCTCCCCTGAGCCACCACCTTATCGTGGTGGAGGAGTTTGCGTGTCCCAATGATCCTAGGAGCCAAGTTGTCAGGGGCTGTCATGCCCCTGGTACGGTCACCCATGACAAACAGGTCCTAGGGGAGGGACCAGACAGAGAGTGGCTCAAAAGACCCTAATGATGAATAATACAATTGGACTTCGTTTTCCCTCGCCCGGACGTGGGTCACCGGGGTCCCCCTCTGGAGCCAGGCCTGGAGGTGGGACACGATGGCGAGCATCAGGTGTGCACCCATGGGGCCCGGTCGGGCACAGCCCGCAAAGGTAACGTGGGTCCCCCCTCCCATGAGCTCAACACTCGTAGGAGGGGCCAAAGGGGTCGGGTGCTAAGTGAGCTGGGGGGGCGGCCGGAGACGGAGGCCTTGGCGGTCCGATACTCGGCTACAGAAGCTTGTTGTCGGTACGTGGAATGTCACCTCTCTGGCGGGGAAGAAGCCTGAGCTGGTGCGTGAGGTGGAGAAATTCTGGCTAGATATAGTCGGACTCACCTCAACGCACAGCAAGGGCTCTGGAACCAGTCCTCTCGAGAGGGGCTGGACTTCATCCCACTCTGGTGTTGCCAGCAATGAGAGCCGACGATCAGGGGTGGCAATTCTTGTTGACCCCCGGCTCCAAGCCTGCACGTTGGAATTTAACCCGGTAAGCGAGAGGTTACTTTCCCTACGCCTTTGGGTGGGGGACGGGTCCTGACTGTTGTTTGTGCTTATGCACCAAACAGCAGTTCAGAATACCCGCTCTTTTTGGAGTCCTTGGAGGAAGTACTAGAGAGTGCTTCCTCGGGGGATTGCCTTGTTCTACTGGGTGACTTCAATGCTCATGTTGGCTGCGACAGTGAGACCTGGAAAGGTGTGATTGGGAGGAACGGCCCCCCTCATCTTCACCCGAGCGGTGTTTTGTTATTGGACTTCTGTGCTCGTCACGGATTGTTTATAACGAACACCATGTTCAAGCATAAGGGTGTCCAGATGTGCACTTGGCACCAGGACACCCAGGGCCGCAGTTTGATGATTGACTTTGTAGTTGTGTCGTCAGACTTGCACCCACTTGTTTTGGACACTCGGGTGAGGAGAGGGGCGGAGCTGTCAAAACCGGCAAACACTCGGACATGGGAGGAGTTAGCAGAGGCCATGGAAAACGACTTCTGGAAGGCCTCAAAGAGATTTTGGACCACCATCCGCAGTCTCAGGATGGGAAAGCAGTGCACAGTCAACACCGTGTATGGTGGGGACGGTGTGCTGCTGACCTCGACTCGAGATGTTGTGGACCGGAGGGAGGAGGGAATACTGCTCTATACTCTCGGCAGGGTCCTTGAGGGTGCAAACCGATCCGGTGAGAGTTGAAGGTCACTGAAGCCAACAGGACCACATCATCTGCAAAATGACGGCTGACAAACACGCACTATTTATGGACATCCAATAGATGTATTTATTCATTGTGTTATTCAATCATGTGTGCAAAAAAAGTACTAAACAGACCCCCAAAAAAATCAATATACATTTTTTTATTGTTTAATTACATCCAAACAAATGTAAAATCCATCTTGAAAAACAAAATGAAAGTTGAATAAGCGCACATAGACCCTACCGTAAGTAAAGTAACAAAGTACAGTAAAACAACCCCACATTGTTTTGGCGTCATTTTTTAATGAGGGCTTTCACACTCGGTACTCCGGTCCAGACTACAAAACAAAAACATACTTGGGGTCACGTTTCTGTCTTGGTTAGCGTACACACTCGTGTTTTTGTTCAGCTGACCAAATAATGCGCGGTTAAGCGTTAAGTTGCACCTCATTAGACAGCATACAGTATATATATAAAAGCTGCGGTTGGTCTCTTTCTTATGCTTCAAGCTCGGGTTCTCTACCAGAGGCCTGGGACCTTGAGGCTTCTACGCAGTATCTTTGCTGTTCCTAGAATTGCCCTTTTCTGGACCGAGATGTCTGATGTTTTTCCTGGGATTTGCTGTAGCCACTCCTCCAGTTTGGGGGTTACTGCCCCTAGTGCTCTGATGACCACGGGCACAGCTGTCGTCTTTACATGTCAGGCCCTCTCCAGCTCCTCTCTGAGCCCTTGGTATTTATATACACTACCTGTCCAAAAAACACTGTAGTGTTTGGTTGGACCGCCTTTAGCTTTGATTACGGCACGCATTCGCGGCGGCATTGTTTTGATAAGCTTCTGCAATGTCATTTCTTTCCATCCAGTGTTGCATTATTTTTTCACCAAGATCTTGCATTGATGATGGTAGAGTCCAGCACATCCCAAAGATTCTCAATGGGGTTAAGGTCTGGACTCCATGTGTGAAAATGACGTCTCGTGCTCCCTGAAATTCTTTCACAATTTGAGTGCCATGAATCCTGGCATTGTCATCTTGGAATATGCCCGTGGCAGGCAGTGTGTATAAATGTATAAATATAAATATTGTCTTATGATGACCTCACACACCCAAAAATGTCTTTCTGTGACTTCCACGGAAGAAAATACAAACTACATGAGGCGGTGGCGGTTCTTATGACCAGCTGCGGAACAAATCAGAGCGGGGCTGGGGGCGGGGCAAATGATCGGGCCCCTTCAACCCAAATAATAAAGCTCACAATAACATAATTTTACAAGGCCCTAATTTCATCCGGACCTGTGCCAGGCGTGCCGTACTCCCAGCCCCCCTGAAGCCCCGCCTCTACTTACAACTACAGCAAACTGTGATGCCATCAACAGAAAATATCCAGGTATGTGTAACTATAATAGGTACTACTGGGCTGACATTTCAGTCTCATCTTTTCCCGATGTGCACTTTCTGTTGAGTTCTGCTGGCATTTGGTGACATATCCAGGGTTGTGGTGAGTTGGTGCAATCGCCGGTCTCCCTCAGGACCAGAATCCACTTGCACGATGACCAAGATCCATCTCTGAATCCTGTTTGGTCCCGTCCAAAATGAAAAGTGTGAGCGCGGGGTTTACCCTGTCCTTAATGGGTTTGTAATAGATCTTAAAAGAAAGTGAAAGTGCAACACGCACACGTGCAGCCCAAGGCCAGTCCGTAAACTGTAACTTCTCTCCTCGCACTCAATCTTCTGTTTGACACAACATTTGGCAAAACATAAAACATTGTGGTTTGAGTTCATGTTACATAAGCACTAAGTACACAGAGGGACGTATACAATGTGTAAGAAAAAGGTGGCTGGAAGAATGCTTACAATTGACAGTACTCTTACCAACGGTGCGCTTTACTATTTGTAGTTTAAAGCTTGTCATTGGACGTCAGCTGCAAAATGAGAGGCGGCTGTTTGGATTTTCTTTGACAGTCAAATGGGCAAAACATGCAGAAGCAAAAAGTAGGTCAGAATGTCCAAACGCAGAAAGTTATTTTCTCATGGATGTGCACACGTCACAAAACTACAAGGCCCTTCCTGTCTTTTGTAAAGTACCCGTGTTGTGTAGCGGACGTTTTGGACTCCAATCACTTGGAGCAGCTCGGCATCTCAACAGGGCGGCTGTACGTTGTTTCGTGTGAAAGCATAAGGTGTTGCGTGCCCGCGCTCTACTGGAACGCCAACAGGAACATGAGCACCACATTGATGATGATGAGCAGCATCATGATAAGAAAAACAACCACCTTCTGTGTCTCCGGTGGGAGGTTGCAGCGCAGCATGGTGTTGACCAAACCCATTTTCTGCCTGCTCCACCTCCCCGAGCCGCTGCCCCGAGCCATTGGTTCTGTCTTCTCCCGGCGCACCTCTCCAGCAGTCTCCTTTCTCCCAGCACCAACTCTGCACACCACACCGTGTCCCCTCGTTCTTCTCCTCGTTGATCCCTCCTGCCCCTCAGTTTGGTCAGATGCCTCGTTGTCGTCTCCTGCCACTTTGCCAATGTCGACTGGAGCCCCGGCCTGCTCGTGTAGGCTGCGTGTGAAAAATCTTGTGGTTTTATTTGTGCTTTCGCGGTGTCACATACCAAAGTGTCCGTCCTCCTTTGCTCTTCTCTCGTCTTTCTCTCTCGCACCGGTTTCCCTTGTTCCTCGTCACACAATGGTTCCAAACATCAGCATAAACTGCATGTAGACGTCTCCTCTTATTTTCCATCATTTATGTCATTTTGCCTTCTCGTGTGGTATTCCTTCTCTCATCCCTTTGTTACAATCGCATCAAGAAAAGAAGAAAACTCCCAAAACAGCGGCTTTGGTTTCTTGCAGTCCCCACCCGCCTTTTGTCACTGTTTTCCCGGTAACATGATGCTCTCTGCTCTTGCTCTTGCTAGAGATGCTCTGCCTCAGCACTCGCTTTTTTCCTTTTTTTTTGCTTTCTTGTTCTGTGCCCTGCCTTGCAGAGTCATCAGCCAATCAGGTTACAGAGTGTGTCAGTCTGCACCGGATACCGGCTGAGGCTGAGCCATAGCAACCCCCGAACAGGCAGGGAGGTAGTGGGGGTGGGTTGTTCGGCAGAGACACATAGAAATGGAGGTAGAAGTAAAGAAAACTGAAAATGAAGTCAAGAGGAAATGATTTGCTCATTCCGTGTCATTTATAATCTATTTCTATCAGTTGTGTAAAAGGCTCATTTTGATGGAACGGTTTTTGAGCATACAAATGAATGGTACTTGAAATTCGTATTGAAGAGAAATAAATAATTGAATAGGCTTTTATTGTCACTGCACAGGGTGCCACAACGCAATTGTGGTGGATGCTCGTCCGCAGCAGCACAAATGATTTTAATATAGTTTAAAGGACATCATTTAAAAATAATCAAACAATCAAGAAACCACACATTCTAAATGAAACATACAAAATGTGTAATTATGGTTATGGAAATAGCAGAGAGTGAGACGGGATCGGTTTTCACTCTTGCCCCCTCCAACTCCCAGTGAAATGACCATCACTCCCATTCACAACGACTCCACTTTCTTTTCCTTTGATCTTACACTACACTTCTCTTCATCCTTTTTTTTGGATTGCTTGGTGTTCTGCAGTTGTTTTTGATCGAGATCTGGTACCCGGAGCAGTTTATCTATGGCAATGTTACAGCAGTGTTCCAAATAATAGCAGTCCAATGTGACTAACCATATAAATCACAGTTTTTAGTATATTTTTACTGCTACATGGCAAACAATAGGTGCAGTAGATTCTCAGAAAACAAGCAACACCCAGCATTCATGATATGCACGCTCCTAAGGCTGTGCAATTGGGCAATTAGTTGAAAGGGGTGTGTTTTTAAAAAATAGTAGCGTCTGCCATGAGGTCAGCTGTCCCCCGTGAACATATACTTACAACAAGAATAAACAGACGAAGACAGCTAAACAAAGCTTAAGTCCGATTGAATAAAGAGTGCTGGCCAGCATAAACAAAATAAAGCGCCTCTTGAGCTCTAGGTATGTATGAAGGAGTGAGTGTGTGATGGGGTGCCTGGGAGGCTCCAGTAGCAGGCATGATGATGACGATAAGGTAGTGTAGTGTAGATAAGTGTAGTGTTACGCAGAAAATATCCTCAACGTTGATGAGCTCTATTCAGCTTTATTAAGTTGCAACAGCATAATACCAGACATTGTTACACGCCGGACACAGCTCGGAAGAACACTTGACTGTTTAGGCAAACTCTGATGACTTCACTCCTCTGCATAACGTTTTTTCATTTGACACATAAAAAAAAAGATCCTAATGATGAATAACACAATTGGACTTCGTTTTCCCTCGCCCGGACGCGGCTCACCGGGTTCCCCTCTGGAGCCAGGCCCGGAGGTGGGGCACGATAGCGAGCATCTGGTGGCCGGGCCTGCACCCATGGGGCCCGGTCGGGCACAGCCCGAAAAGGTAACGTGGGTCCCCCCTCCCATGAGCTCCCCACCCGTAGGAGGGGCCAAAGGGGTCGGGTGCTAAGTGAGCTGGGTGGTGGCCTTGGTGGTCCGATCCTTGGCTACAGAAGCTTGTTGCCGGTATGTGGAATGTCACCTCTCTGGCGGGGAAGGAGCCTGAGCTGGTGCGTGAGGTGGAAAAATTCTGGCTAGATATAGTCGGACTCACCTCAACGCACAGCAAGGGCTCTGGAACCAGTCCTCTCGAGAGGGGCTGGACTTCATCCCAGTCTGGTGTTGCCGGCAATGAGAGGCGACGAGCAGGGGTGGCAATTCTTGTTGCCCCCCGGCTCCCAGTTTAACCCAGTAATAGAGAGGGTAGTTTCCCTACGCCTTCAGGTGGGGACACAGGTCCTTGTTCTGCTGGGGGACTTCAATGCTCATGTTGGCTGCGACAGTGAGACCTGGAGAGGTGTGATTGGGATGAACGGGCCCCCTGATCTTAACCCGAGGGGTGTTTTGTTATTGGACTTCTGTGCTCGTCACGGATTGTCTATAACAAACACCACGTTCAAGCATAAGGGTGTCCACATGTGCACTTGGCACCAGGACACCATGGGCCGCAGTTAGATAATTGACTTTGTGGTTGTGTCATCGGACTTGTGGCCACATGTTTTGGACACTCGGGTGGAGAGAGGGGCGGAGCTGTCAACCGATCACCACCTGGTGAGTTGGTTCCGATGGTGGGGGAGGATGGCGGTCAGACCTGGAAGACCCAAACGCATTGTGAGGGTCTGCTGGGAATGTCTGGCAGCGTCCCCTGTCAGAAGGACTTCAAGGTACCGGCAGGCCAAGCGGTCTGCTGCTCTGGCAGTCACTAAGGCAAAAACTCGGACATGGGAGGAGTTCGGAGAGGCCATGGAAAACGACTTCCTGGTGGCTTCAAAGATATTATGGACCACCATCCGCCATCTCAGGAGGGGAAGCAGTGCACAGTCAACACCGTGTATAGTGCGGACGGTGTGCTGCTGACCTCGACTCGAGATGTTGTGGACCGGTGGAGGGAATACTTTGAAGACCTCCTCAATCCCACCGACACGTCTTCCAACATGGAAGCAGGAAGCATGCCCGGAGACTCTGAGGCGGGTTCTCCTATCTCTGGGGGTGAGGTTACCGAGGTGGTCAAAAACCTCCTTGGTGGCAAGGCCCCGTGGGTGGATGAGATACACCCAGAGTACCTTAAGGCCCTGGATGCTGTAGTTAAGAGACCAGATCCTGATTTTTTTCTTGACGGTGAACTCATTCTATGGATTATGAACCTTCTCTGCAATCGGGTACAGCAGGTTTGGATCAGGTCTGTGCTCTCAGAAAAGACTACAACATTTGTTGGCTCTCCTGGATGTGTACTATCACCACTACTGTATATCCTATAAACCAACAGCCGTATTAGTTCCCATCCTCAGAGCCATCTAATCAAATTCGCAGACGATACAGCTTTGATCAGCATGGGGATGAGCAGGAACATGGCCCGGTCTTAAACTAATTCATCTCTTGGTGTGAGGATTCTCATCTCCTTTTAAATACAGCAAAAAACAAAGAGATGGTAATCAACTTTAGGCATGAGTCCACACACTGCCCTACTATGATAAAGGGAGAGGTCATTGACAGTGTGAAGAGCCAACAGAGACTATATTTCCTTAAGAAATTTGCATCGTTTCACGTGGACAAAACAATGTTAAAAATGTTATTTATTTATTTGTTTATTTTTTTGTCTTGTCCAGCATCATAACAGCTGAATGGGAGTCAAGATGCCTTTAAGTGCTGAGCAAAATTGCTTTGCCAAGGGAGATTTCATAATCCAAATGAGTCTCCCTTGACATTTGACTGCGTTTATTATGAATTTTGTTGCCGGACCTGACCTGAAATGGGACGGGTGGGGGGTGGGGTGAGGGATATAAGAAAGGGTGCAGACGAACATCACAAACATATTTCAACCATATTATAAACAACCGTGATAATCACAATTTCAGCAACAACCAGAACAGTCACAAAGCAAAATGAGCAAAAATACAGGAAAAGAAAAAAATTAAATAATAAATAAATATATATATACATATGTATGCATACACATGTATATACATATTCGTACACATATACATACACATAGTGTGCACAAACACATATCCATGCAGTACACACATACATACACACACATACAGTGTGCATATATATGTACATACATACATACATATGTAATAATAATAATAAACATAAAAGAAGAACAACGAGAAGAAAAACAGAACCTCTTGAACAATGACCATCCAGATGACACGTGCAACAAATCTACATTAAATCTACATTACTCTGCAGTGACAGGATAACCGCATCAGAGTGAAACAGAGAATGAGGGTAAACCACACTCCCTCCAAAAGCAAGGGTTCAACTAGGAGGACGCCGTAGCACGGCCCCCCAGCAGGCTGCCCACAGAGGGGACGGCCCGCCCCCCCAAGAGGCAACCGCGAGTCCACTCCGAAGAGGTGCTTGGGAGACCCGGCCGGACGCCACTCGGCAGCCGAGCAAGGGCCACAGGGGGGCACAAACCCCAACCGCTGGAACACCCGCCTGGGGCCGGTCATATACGGGCAAGCAGGGCTTCCGCCTCCGAGCCCCCGGGCCCAGAAGCCCCCCACTCCCCAAAGCAGGGGCCACATTCAACACTCCACAATCCCCCCACCCCGCACTCAACTAAGACTGTTATGAGGTGTGAGATGTGTGTGTGTAGGCAGTTAAAATTGAGGTGCGTGACACCATGGGCAGAGCTACATCACCAGCTGTGCACGACTGAGTAGTTCTGCCCACCGGGTGACATGAGTCCCGGCACCCCAAAAATTAATGTGAGGTGTCTGTGAGTCTACGTATAGTTAGTAAGTGTAATTAAAACTGGGGAGTTTGCGGCTCCCAGGGCAACACAGAAGGAGGTCATGTTTGTGACCCAACCCTGCTACACCCCGATGGAGCACGCGCACTCCCCAAGATCCTATGTGCTTGTTTGCAGGGAGTTGGGGGCGAGGACCCGAGGGATAGTAGGACTGGGAGGAAAAAAAATAAAATTTCCCTCCCAGAGGACGAGCCAAGAGGCAGTAGGCACCCCTGTTTACCGGGACCCACCACGGGGCAGGGGCCGGCACGCGGCGAGGCCATTCATAGGCCCCGGACGCCCAGCGACCGCAGTCCGGGAGCAGCCTCTTCCAGATGTACTCAAAGCCAACAGGCACGCCACTGTAGTTGATCCCGGCAGCCTGCACCTCCGAACACCACCACAGCCATCCCCACACCATGTCCGAGAGGAACCCGGGCAACACACCCCACCACTCGGAGAGGCAGCAAGCCTCCATGCACAGTCACACACCTCACCCCCCACCACTGCCCCCAGTGCCCACACCACTGTTGAATTCCCTGCACCCAACATCCACAGAAACACACACTGACACACACCAGCACTCGCGCACACAAACCCAAACCCGCCCAACCCCATGCACACTCCCCCAACCCAAGTCCTCCCAGGCACCAATCCGGCACTGGGACGCGCACCCATCCACCCCCGCAGATTCCCCCGGGGGTCAGATACGCCCCCACATCCGGGTAGAGGCTGCCCCCGGAACCCAGGGCCCAGGAGCGCCACCCCACCCACACCCAGCCAGCCAACCTGGGGCCCGACGGCCACTATCCAGGTCACAGGCCACAGCCCCCCGCCCCACCACCAACTGGTCGTCTCGGCACCAGACCCACCCCAGCCTCAATAGAGATAAACACCCGTCCCCCGCAGAGCAGCGCAGTCTAGCCCCCCTCCCCTGGCACCTCCGCCAGCCGCCCAACTCTCAGAGTGAAGTGAAAAGGCTAATCCCCGGGGACCAGAGTGAATGAGATTGGTCAAATTGATCGTTTACAGAGCTAGACATTGTCCCACAAGAGATATGATCTAATAAAAGGTTCCTAAATTGGTTCATACTTAGATTGGCTTTTGTTTTCCGATTCATGAGAATAGTTTTCTTTGCGATGCATAACGCAGTAAGGACCATACGTGAGGTGTTATTATCGATATTGATGCCACCTAAATGGCCAAGTAAACACAATGTGGGGTGTGCTGGAATATTACATCTGGACTAAGTGGACAGCTCTTCACATACCTGAAGCCAAAACCTTTGGACAGGAGCACAATACCACACAGCATGTATATAGTTATTAACAGAGTTATTGTGCACTGTGAGCAAATATTTGACTTTGTGAGACCCATCTTGAACATTCTTTTGCATTATAAAAATTTTTTATAATGCATTTGTAGAGAGTGTCTGACCTTTTGCATCATTTGCTGGTTCTGAGGTGCACCCTCGTACGTTTGTTTTTCCTTTCGGCTTATCCCTGCTTATCCCATCAGGGGTCGCCACAACGAGTCATTTTTGCATGTTATGACTTGGCAATTGTTTTTTTTTTTCAGATGCCCTTCCTGACACAACCCACTGTGTGAGGGTAATAGTGCCTATGGACAATTTATCATATCTATATGTCTCGAGCCAAAGACAAGGCTCATAAAATACTCGCAGACCCTAAACATCCACTGTTCAGCGAGCTTGAGCTACTTCCTTCAGGTCGGAGTTTCTGGTGCCCTGCTTTCACCCAAAACAGGTTAAGACAGTCATTCATACCTCAGGTGATTCGATTCAGTTTAATATGAATTTTAGATTTTGCTCAGCTGAACTAAGCAGGCCGATGACGACATAACCAAATTTCAATTTTTAATGTTGTGTGGAAATCCAACATTTTATTCATGGTTTTTGGTCAAGCATGTGACATGTTTTAAGCTGTTTCTCAAGTTTTTGTTGTCTTTTTTTACTCACTGCAAACCAATTTCCTTACAAGGACAATAAACTTACTACTATTATTATTCATTGAAATGCTCTGCGAAACTGCTTCAACAGCTGCAAGGCAGCATCTTGTTTAGCCACACTGTTACTTTCAACAACTTCCTGCAGAAGAGTTGGGACTCGATGCAGGTAGTCGGATGCTTTCTCGCCACTGTTCTGGTGAGGCTCTAGGAACTGAATATACAACTCAACTCCTCCTGTAACCTTACCATTTTCATGTCCGCGGGACAGGAGGTATCGTGGTTAGCGGGGTCACCTCCCCACCAACTGTAAGCCCAGCCCTTTCTCCACTCTTCTGACTCTCAGGCGGACTTATGGAATCTGTCCCTTGAGGGGGGTGCTAGGGTCGGCTGTGCGGTCCCAGCCCAAGTCTGACCTGTTACGTCTCTGCATCTTGGGGGTCAACTACGCGACAGCTACCACAGTTTCGTGGCAACCATAAGCTTTGTCTAGTTCAAAGAGGTAAGCACTGGGTGACGCTTGTGCTCCAGGAGAGCGCTACATCTGAGGCAAGGCTCAGCAAGCTGTTGAGTAAGATACGATGCTGCTGTGTCTCTGACTAGGATTGTCAGGTGCCTGCTTAACTCGAAGCCTCCATATACCATAATCTACCTCAGTAGGAGGTTTGGGAGAGTTACGGCTTGTCTTTTCCATTTATTGTTTGTCATTGCACTTACCGAATGCCAGCAGTTTGGAGAGAAAAGCCAAATGCAATACATGCTATGTGTGGGGTCCTTCTGCCAGTGTGACTAGTCAACACCTGATCACATGTTCCTGCTGCAGTGACTATGGTAGCTATGTTTGGATATAGCTCTTAGCACGTGTGACCGGAAGAGGGCCAGGGATAGGAAGTAACGTCACTACTACTTTTCGCGAATGTCTTATGATGTAGTCCTAATTGAAGCTGCTGAGAGAAGCGGTTAACAGCCTGGCTGGGACTAGAACTCTGCCAGAAGGACCCGCCCACAGCCTTCATGTCTGAGTCTAATTCAAGTGTCTGCAGCCAACAAGGCCAGTTGGCTCCATCAATGTCCTGGAGCTCCATTGTGATCATGATAGTTTAAAGCTATTTGTGTTTTTCATAAAGAAAATAAATAAACATTACGCTGTACTTGCAAATATGAAGAAGAATAATTTAATAAAAGCATATTTTAGAAAAAGCAAAGACAAAATGTGTAAAGAAAAGGGACCACATTTGTATATTTTTGTATTATTGATTCTCTTTATATTTCCACATGTAGTTCCTTTCATTTTGACACTCCTGTGTTTCCATAGTTATCAACCCACGTGGTAATCGTAGGGCGGATTCCATATGTATGGTCTGCTGTTATGATTGGTGGTTTATGTGTCACGTTATCTTTCCCATCCAGCGATTGGCTGAGGACAATCGTACAACCAATAGAAAATGCGTGCGCTTACCACCATGAATTAGTCGGTATGCAGAGTCGTGTCACGTGACAGCTGATTGACATTTTTAAGCTCTTCTATTTGAGTGACGCGACTCAATGATTGATGTTCCAAAACTCACTACTAGATGGCGCCAAAGGCACGGTTCATTGACAAACAGCGCCCTCCAATGTTGCGAGGCAAATTCCTTTATTTTTGCCGTAAAATGATTTGGGTTGGACATCAAAGGAGAGCAACATTTCATTTATTTCCACGTATTTACATCTGAATCAATTGCTCAACTCATGGTGGCCATTATTTTATGTGGCCTGCAAAAACCTGGAAATAATGGCCAATTCATCTTTTTGCCACGTGTTTTTGCGCTCTTAATGTTGAATTGCACAGACCATGTCACAGTCAATAAATGTCTTTCCCCATGACAGCCACATTTGTGTGGCATTTTCTACACATTCAGTCATTTTAGCAGCTGCACTGGTCTGCAAACATGTTTTAGTCACATTTGTATCCACAGAACATTCATAATATCTCAACCATTTTACCGCGGACTCCTTTAAAATGTTTCATTAAGTGACATGAAATTAAATTCAATAGATAAGTGAAGGACGCTGCGATTTACTCAAACACAATACAATTATCCTGAAAGTTGAACAAGTCATCTATTCTTTGCAGAACAGGAAAAAGACAGGAACACTTTCTAAAGCATTTGCTGAATTTTATTCAGTCTTCACAATTGATAGTGTCTTATTTGGCATAAGATACACAACACTGTGTAAAGTCAATACGGTTTTTCTCCATGAGCAGAGAGAATGTCCTGCCTTTCGGACGCAGTTGGCATGTCAGGTCTCACACCCTCTCTCCTCCTCTGCAACATGATGTTATGCTGTCAAAACACATTTGGACAAATAGTCAGCTAATACATTTTCAAATACATACACAACTTTGTGAAGCTACGCTTGATCACTTTGAGATCAGCATACTAAGAACACAAGGATGGTGGGGTAATGCCATGTTTGCACGTCACAAACACTTAACACTTTGTTCAACAAGTATTTGACACACTATATAACCCTTTAAGGCCCGATGTAACATATAAGTAACATTTGGAGGACATCAGGGACAGGGCCAAAATACATGCATTCAACTATTTTACAACTTACAATACTACACATGTGAAACAAATAGAGTCATCTATCGGTAGTTTGATGAACAATGTACTATATATATGTATATATATATATATATATATATAAATACATATACAATATATATATATATACATACAGTGAGGGAAAAAACTATTTGACCCCAACTGATTTTGTAAGTTTGTCCACTAACAAAGAAATAATCAGTCTATAATTTCAATGGTAGCTTTATTTGAACACTGAGAGACAACAATGACAAAAAAATCCAGAAAAATGCGTTTCAAAAAGAGTTATAAATTAATTTGCATTCCCATAAAGGGAAGATCCGTCAGCAAGATCTCTAGCTCCCAGGTGGATTTTATACAAGTAACGAGCTGACATTGGCAGCCCTCTCAGCTCGTTACCTGTATAAAAGAGACCTGTCCACAGAAGCAATCAATCAATCCAGATGCCAAACTCTGCACCATGGCCAAGACCAAAGAGCTCTCCAAGGATGTCAGGGACAAGATTGTGGACCTACACAAGGCTGGAATGGGCTACAAGACCATCGCCAAGCAGCTGGGTGAGAAGGTGACAACAGTTGGTGCAATTATTCGCAAATGGAAGAAACATAAATTAATTGCCAATCTCCCTCGGTCTGGAGCTCCATGCAAGATCTCACCTCGTGGCGTTTCAATGATAATGAGAACGATGAGGAATCAGCCCAGAACCACTCGGGAAGAACTTGTCAATGATCTCAAGGCAGCCGGGACCATAGTCACCACAAAAACAGTTGGTAACACACTACGCCGTGAAGGACTGAAATCCTGCTGTGCCCGCAAGGTCCCCCTGCTCAAGAAAGTCCATCTACAGGCCCGTTTGAAGTTTGCCATTGAACATCTGACTGATTCAGAGGAAGACTGGGTAAAAGTGTTGTGGTCAGATGAGACCAATTGAGCTCTTTGGCATCAACTCAACTCGCCGTGTTTGGAGGAGGAGGAATGCTGCCTATGACTCCAAAAACACCGTCCCCACCGTCAAATATGGAGGTGGAAACATTATGCTTTGGGGGTGTTTTCCTGCCAAGGGGACAGGACTATTGCACCGCATCAAAGGGAGGATGGATGGGGCCATGTACCGTCAAGTGTTGGGTGAGAACCTCCTTCCCTCAGTCAGGGCATTGAAAATGGGTCGTGGTTGGGTATTCCAGCATGACAATGATCCAAAACACACGGCCAAGGCAACAAAAGATTGGCTTAAGAAGAAGCATATTAAGGTCATGGAGTGGTCTAGTCAGTCTCCAGACCTTAATCCCATAGAAAATCTGTGGAGGGAGCTGAAGGTTGGACTTGCCAAACATCAGCCATGAAACATGAATGACTTGGAGAGGATCTGCAAAGAGGAGTGGGCCAAAATCCCCCCTGAGATGTGTGCAAACCTTGTGGCCAACTACAAGAAATGGCTGACCTCTGTGATTGCCAACAAAGGTTTTGACACCAAGTACTGAAGCACGTTTTTCAGAGGGATCAAATACTTATTTACTTCATGGAAATGCAAATTAATTTATAACTCTTTTTGAAACGCATTTTTCTGGATTTTTTTGTCATTGTTGTCTCTCAGTGTTCAAATAAAGCTACCATTAAAATTAAAGACTGATCATTTCTTTGTTAGTGGGCAAACTTACAAAATCAGCTGGGGTTCAAATAGTTTTTTCCCTCACTGTATACATATACATATATATACATATATATACATATATATATATATATATATGTGTGTGTGTGTGTGTGTGTGTGTGCGTGCGCGTGTTACATTGTCCCAAATCACCCATTTTACCCCCCAAAAATTTGATGTCAAAAATTTATTAATCTGTGTCCAAATAACCTGTATAGTGCAATAAATTATTTTAGGAATGTCACAAACACCTTCGCATCTAAGAGGGATAAATAAGCGTCTTGCTAGCAAATCACATGTGGGGGTTCTTTCAAAGCTGTGTGCTACATTCACCAGAAAGACAAAAAAAATGACAGATACAATGATAAAGATTTCTTCACGTCTGATCTGATCCCTAAATTTTGATATCTGCAGATAGAATTCTGATACCAAATCTGTTTTACTATGCAACAATATCAGTGAAAGTTGATGTAATACCACACACACAAGGACTCGGCCTGACGCGTTCGTGGCGTCACAGACAGACAACAGAGAACTTTTAAAACATTACACAACTTCCACTACATTAGGCTGTAATAAACTCTCTACAGACATGTATGATAGTGTAACAACCTTCAAGTTTTGTGTAGTGTAGACATTGTGATGTATGATGTTTTGTGTGGCCGTAAGCACTTGTGTGTGTGCATGTGTCTGCAATGCTAGTGAGGAGGAGAGCTGCAGTCTATGTGGGCTGATTCCTTTTGACTAGGTGTGCTCATATTCTTGCATCTACACTTATTGACAACAGTAAAGCACAGACATGGCTCATGGATTGCAAATCTCTGCAGGTTCTATTGGCAATTTTTGTAACACGTGAATTACTCTGCTATTGGAATCTAATAGCAATTTTGGATCAGATCAACCTCATCCCTAACAATGATGGGCTCCATTTCTGTGCATATAGGCCCTTAATTAGGTACATTTTCAGATTATACTAAGCCCCTGAAAATGAACGTGAAAGGGTTTGGTGCCTTGCTGACGTATTTCGACAGCAGCTTACTAACATACAGCATCCAACTCCCAGTACAAATTTTCATCATTTTCTCTTCCGCCCCGCTGTCTTTAAGACTAAGCCTAACCCTAACTAAAGCTGGCCCATTGCTTTGAGCCAATAAAGCATAGTGAAAAAAAAATTCATACATACCCAATATTTTCTACAATTCTTGTACCTCTGGAAGTAGGATGTGCACATATTCTTATCATAGTTGCTAGCATCCAAACACTTTTGAGAGGCATCACTTTCCTAAAAAATACAAAAGAAAATCATCAAATAAGGTTGACGTAACAGATCTGGGCAAAACAGAACCTGCCGGCCACATATTCACAGTACACCCCCCCTATATATATATATATATATATATATGTGTGTGTGTGTATATACACATACAGTATATCCATCCATCTTCTATACTGCTTATCCTCATTAGGGTCGCGGGTATGCTGGAGCCTATCCCAGCTGGCTTTGGGCGAAAGGCGGGGTACACCCCGGACTGGTCGCCAGTCAATCGCAGGGCACATATAGACAAACAAAGACAAACAACCATTCGCACTCACATTCATACCTATGGACAATTTAGAGTCGCCAAGTAACATGCATGTTTTTGGAATGTGGGAGGAAACCGGAGTACCCGGAGAAAACTCAAGCACGCACAGGGAGAACATGCAAACTCCACACAGAGATGCCCAACTGAGATTTGAACCCTGAACCCACTGATCAAGAGGACAATGTGCTACCCCACTTGGCTACCGTGCGGGCCCCAAAGTGAACAATAAACATGTATTTCTACAACTTCATGTCCTGAGCATTGTGTTTTCTATTTTTCTAGTGTTTAATGAATGCTCAGTAAAAAAAAAAAAAAAAAAAAAGATACACATGTTCATGGCAATATTATAACAGTCAGCAAATTCATCCAGTTTATTTTTATTTATTGTTCGATTAATAGAAAATGAATGAATGAATAATTATTAATTTATTATTGTCTTAGGCCTAGTACCCACGAGACAGGTTTTCTGAATAAGAAATACTTTCAAGCTTTAATCTTGATGAGATCTTGTGACACCCCATCAATAAATCATTCTGTCTCATGGTTGAAGACGACCTATTGTTGCCCATCCTTGGTAAATACTGTATTTGGTACAAAAAATAGGATAAAACCTGGACAGCTCACATCAATGCATGGATTTAGGTCCTGATTTCGAATTTTTCTGGCATTTCTGTCCATTTGCTCCTGGAAATAGATGGACAAAAACATGTTACACATCCAGTACTTGACATATAGTAGTATTCAAAGTAATAGTAGTCCAATGTGACTAACCAGATTAATAACTGTTATTAGTACATTTATATTTATGTATTGCTACATGGCAAACAAGTTCTCTAAGATCAAAGAGAGGAATGTTTGTAAGGCAATATTAAACAGCAGCAAAACCAGAGCAGCAAAGGCTGAAGCACAAACAAAGTATAATGAGAAGCATAAGGTGGTTAAAAGATTAGACAAGAAGTACAGAAAAAAACTTAGATAACCTAGATAAAGTAGCCGAAGAAGCAGCTAACAAGAAAACTATGAAGGATGTATATGACATCACAAGAAATCTGGTAGGAAATAAACGTGTTTCTGAAAAGGTTATTAAAAACAATTATAACTGATGAAAAAGAACAACTAGAAAGATGGAAAGAACATTTTGAAGAGCTTCTAAATCGCCCAATACTGACAGATCCACCAGTTATAACACCAAGGTTATTTCCAATGAACATCAATACAAACAAACCAACCAAACTTGAGATAAGAAGGATAATTAGTATGTTAAAAAATGGGAAGGTAGCAGGTCCAGATGGTGTCCAGAGAGAAGACCAATACATCAGTAGACATGTCGCACGAGCTCTTCGGAAAAATCTGGGAAGAAGAAAATGTACCAACAGAATGGAAACATGGTCACATAATAAAACTTCCAAAGAAAAGTGGACTTAGGAGAATGTAAAATTTGTAGAGGGATCACATTAGTCAGTTCCAGGTAAAATCGTAAGTCAAGTCATTTTAGAAGAATGAAATCTGCTGAGGATGAATGTCTCTGGGATGAACAAGCTGGTTCACAACATCGATCATGTACTGATCAGATAACCATACGTAGGATCATTACTGAACAATCCATAGTGGAATTTATCCTTGTATGTATGTTTTGTGGATTTTGAAAAGGCTTTTGATAGCATTGATAGATCATACTTTTGGGAGCTCTACAACATCATGGTATTCCTGAAAAAATAATTATCATTATAAGATCAGCATATAAGCGAAGCACCTGTCAAGTCATCCACATAAAAATACTCTCACCCTTCAACATTCTATCAGGAGTCCATCAGGGTTGCTTACATTCACCTTTTCTCTTTTTATTGGCAGTCAACTGGGCAATGGAAACAACTACAGAAACAAACCCAAGAGGTATACAATGGACATTACATAAACATCTTGAAGACCTACACTTTGCGGACGATATTGCCCTCCTATCACATAAACATAAAGACCTGAAAATGAAGTTTAAAACAACAGCGCCATAATATTGGACTGCATTAAATCATGCATTAATAATTAATGCAATTAACCATACCAAGTTTAAAATTAGTGAGAAATTAATTATGTAGACCAATTTACATATCTGAGTAGTGTAGTGAGCAGCAACAGGGGTACTGACATAAAATCAAGAACTGGAAAAGCTGCAGCCTTATTTAAAACCTTACGGCCAATATGGTCATCAGCAGAAATTTTGAAAAACAATAAAATCAGGATTTTTAACACAAATGTTAAAATAAATCTGTACTACTTTATGCATCTGAGACCTGGCGTACAACAAAAACGGATCTCTACACACTTTCACAAACAGATGTCTATGAACCATACTTAAAATTAAATGGCAAGATCAGGTAACAAATGACGTTCTATGCGCAAACCAGCTTCCCATTGACATCCAAATTAAAAGAAGAAAGTGGTCTTAGATAGGGCATACCCTGAGAATTCCCAAAACCACCATAGTAAACCAAGCTCTGAGGTGGAATGCACAAGGACAACGAAAGAGAGGTAGACCAAAAAACTCCTGGAGAAGATCGACAGAGTAAGAGGGTAAACAAGACATGACCTGGGGCCAGATCGACAAGCTTGCCCAGGACCAAAGAAAATGGAAGACTTTTCTGGACAACCTATGTCCTGTCAAGAATCAGAGGGGATGGACGAATGAACGCGGTAGACACTCAGAAAACACCCGAAAAAAAGACCCAGCAGTCATTACATGCCAGCTCTTAAGTCTGTTCAATTGGGCAATTAGTTGAAAGGGGTGTGTTCGAAAAAAATAGCAGTGTGGCATTCAATTAGTGATTAGTCATCAATTTTGTAAAAAACAAACAAACAAAAAACAGGTGTGAATCAGGTGGCCCCTACTTAAGGATGAAACCAATTGTTTGAACATGCAAGCCAATTAAACCTGCTTTTCTCTTCAAAAGCCTGAGGAAAATGGGTTGTTCAAGACATTGATCAGAGGAACGGCGTACTTCGATTAAAAAGTTGAGAAACTTTTGGGGAGGTCCAACAATGTTTTGGCTGTTCAACTAAGATGATCTCCAAAACCAGAGACATGTGGCAGAAGACGGAAGACAGACTATCAAAATAGATAAAAGAATAACCAGAATGGCAAAGGCACAGCCAATGATCAGCTCCAGGATGATCAGACAATCTGGAGTTATCTGTAAGTACTGTGACAATTAGAAGACGTCTGTGTGAAGCTAATCTACAGGGAGTGCAGAAGTTTAAGGCAAATGAGTATTTTGACTACATCATCCTCTTTATGCATGCTCTCTTACTCTAAGCTGTATAAGCTCGAAAGCCTACTACCAACTAAGCAAATTAGGTGATGTGCATCTCTGTAATGAGAAGGGGTGTGGTCTAATGACATCAACACCCTATATCAGGTGTGCATAATTATTAGGCAACTTCCTTTCCATGGCAAAATGGGTCAAAAGAAATACTCTATAGCGTGGCTGGCAAGAAAGGGGTTACAAGAAGAAAACTAATGACATGGCCTCCTTGTTCACCTGATTTGAACCCCATAGAGAACCTGTGATCCATCATCAAATGTGAGATTTACAAGGAGGGAAAACAGTACAGTTTTCCAGTACAGTACAGGCCGCACGGTGATCAAGTGGGTAGCACATTGGCCTCACAGTCAGGAGGTTCAGGGTTCGAAACTCCGTTGGGCATCTCTGTGTGGAGTTTGCATGTTCTCCCCGTGCGTGCGTGGGTTTTTTCCAGGTACTCCGGTTTCCTCCCACATTCAAAAAACATGCATGTTAGGTTAATTGGCGACTCTAAATTGTCCATCGTTATGAATGTGAGTGTGAATGGTTGTTGGTCTATATGTGCCCTGCGATTGACTGGCTACCAGTCCAGGGTGTACCCCGCCTCCCGCCCAAAGCCAGCTGGGATAGGCTTCAGCATAACCGCGACCCTAATGAGGACAAGCGGCATAGAAAATGAATGAATGAATGAAAACAGTACACCTCTCTAAACAGTGTCTGGAAGGCTGTGGTTGCTGCTGCACGCAATGTTGATGGTGAACAGATCAAAACAATGACAGAATCCATGGATGGCAGGCTCTCGAGTGTCCTTGCACTGATTTGTTCCTGTTTTGTTTTTGAATGTCATAAATGTATATTTGTGAATGTTGAGATGTTATATTGGTTTCACTGGTGAAAATAAAGAATTGAAATGGGTATATTTGTTTGTTGTTAAGTTGCCTAATAGTTATGCGCAGTAATAGTCACCTGCACACACGGATATCCTCCTAAAATAGCTAAAACTAAGAACTACTTCCAAAAATATTCAGCTTTGATATTAATGAGTTTTTTGGGTTCATTGAGAACATGGTTGTTGTTCAATATTAAAATGAATCCTCAAAAATACAACTTGCCTAATAATTCTGCACTCCCTGTATTTACATGAATCCCCCACATAATGCCTCCGTTAAAGGAAGGCATGTGCAGAAGAGGTTACAATTTGCCAAAGAACACATCAACTGGCCTAAAAAGATACAGAAATGTTGCAGACCGCAACTGGTGCAAGCATCATGATATGGGCATGTTTCTCCTACTATGGCGTTGGGCCTATTTATTACATACCGGGAATCACGGATCAGTTTACATATGTCAAAATACTTGAAGAGGTCATGTTGCCTTATGCTGAAGAGTACATGCTCTTGAAATGAGTGTTTCCACATGACGACAAACACACTAGTAAACAAGCAAAAAAAATGTTAATTCAATTGAGAACTTGTGGGGTCGCAAATGCTGTTTCTGAAGCAAAACTGAGAAATGTTAATGAACTGTGGGCTTTTGTTAAAGAATCTTGGAGTGGAATAACAGCTGAAAGTTTGTTTGACTCCATGCCACAAAGATGTGAAGCAGTTATAAAAACCTGTGGTGATACAACTAAATACTGTATTAGTTTAGTACTTCACAGGATTGCCAAATCCTAGAAACAAAAAAGTTTGTTCAAAATAGTTTTGAGTTTGTAAAGTCAATGGCAGACACTGCTATTTTTTTTAACACACCCCTTTCAACTATTTGCCGGACTGCACAGCCTAAAGAGCGTGCATATCATGTATGCTGGGTCTTGTTTTGTGAGAATCTACTGAACTTGTTTGCCATTTACCAATAAAAATAGTATATATATATATATATATAAAATAAAATATAAATCCTATATAAACATATACAAAAAAAATAAAATTACACTGTACATTGAACTTGTTGGCTGTAGAATATTCTCCGTTTCTTTGACTGTAATCTGAAAAATATGAGAACATATAGATGTTCCACAATACCAACACGTTACTTCAGTGAATAATTTGGGTGCCGTATCATATTGTCCACAAAAAAACAGTAGTCATATAATTTTTGACAAAATACAGAAATAGTAGATGTTTCTGTTGCATGTAAACATGAGCACAAACATTAGAAAGCAACGATTTTGGGCATACAATGGTATTGACGTTAAAGATGAAAATACAAACTAGTGTGTGAACAATTTCAAAAGAGCATTGCTGGTTAACTCACTCCTTTCATATAAACAAAAAAATTTAAATAAGTGATTAAGTTACATATTGTAGGCAGGATGGCTGTACAATAAGTATGTTTACTCTTGGGTTTTTTTTACAACATGGAGTCTCCTCTATAAAGTGTCACTGTATGGCAGAAACATACAGACAAAAATATTCAGACCCATAAAAAGTGGCACATTCACATTTTTACACAATTTGTAGTTTATAAATTCCACCGTGAGTGCCTAAGCAACTCTGCCTACGTTACACCCTGAATGACACTTCTTGTATAATACGTTTATAGATAAAATATAATTTTAATCACCTGGAAATATTTGTCTTATTTTATCTTATTAGAATTAGGAATGTCTCAATCCACATTCTTTGGCTTCCGACTTGTGTTTTTTTAAATGGTATTTCCGATACGATCAGTTTTTTTTAATACTAAACTATTTTAATACCAACACTTTTTAGCTCTTTAAAGCATTGAAAAGAATGCAATCAAAGTATTGTTAAATTTACTTTATTTATTACACAGCATGACCACTACACAGCTTGAGTCAGGTCCCTAATGAAAATAAAAGTTCAATAAAAGATAAAATTGGAAAAAAAATTAGCGTGCACAATACTGTAGCAGTGGGATTGTGTTCATCCAGGCTGCTGTTTCGTGTGTGGGCTGTAGAGGGCAGTGGTATTCAGCATGCTGGTTGTACAAGTGTTTGGAGTCAAGTGCGTAGAATAAAACAATTTGGAAGTAGAGTCTGCTCAAGGACTGAGTGCTTAAAAAAATACTGAATGCTCTGTGTTGACATGCATGACAGAGGACTGTGAGAGGAACCGAATATCCAGCGTCCAACATGAAACTAACTTTACCACAGTACATATCTGCATGTCAATATAATCCTTGTTTAATCCCAAACTATTAGTGCACCCATTTACCTAAACTATGCTCTTTACAGTCAGATTTTTTAATACCCTCATTACCCAGTTATTTGAGTTTTTAGGGGGGGGTCACCCAAAATCTCAGATCTCCTTGACCCAATTTTTTTTCATGTTATGTACCTCTGTGATGCAATATCAAAAATTTAGGAGGATGTTTTTCCTTATTGCACAGAAACCAGCCAAAACAGATGAGCACCCAGCTGTTGCATCATCCCACATTGCCCCAACTTCATGTCTAGGTGAGCATGATGTACATGCTTGGACAATCAGTTTATTCTGTGACTAATGGTTCTAATCAAGAATCAGATTTACATGCAAAGATTGTTCTACTCCCAATGTATAATCATACAGATTTTACAACAATTTTTAACAATAAATTACATGTTTTGGGGGTGTAAAATTACTTCCAGTGACCATGCAGGTCTGGATACTTAAAGATTATTATTTTTGCTAATCATGTGGCATTTGATATGGCATTGAATAAATTATTCCAGACTAACATGTTTTAAAAGACATAAACTAATCTTAAAATTGGCATGGTTGGTTTTTTGGTGCCAAGCGTCTGACCCTCAAAATCCACATCAGATATTGAAACATTATCTTGTCTTCAGCTTTGATATGGCCAGAGGTGATAAACAAGGAGCCTTGGGTACAAAGCAATGTTTAGAGGCACAAAAGGAAATGATTGCAAATATTTGTTCATGGTGTGTTGGTCAGTTGACATTAATCAGAATTACTCCATGGTGCCAGTGTTTTGACACCTTTTTTTATAGTGCATTTAAGGGCTTCTGTCTCAGCTTTAATAATGTACCAGACAGAAGAATTAATTGAATAATTTTGTGTTGCTTTACACCCTATAGATTAAGATGAGCAGTCCAGCATATAGAGCAGGGGTGGACAAACACTTTGACTCGCGGGACACATTGGGTTAAAAAATTTGGCAGAGTGTCCAACTATACATAAGTATGAGTCAATCAGGACAACAAAACAAACACATCCACAGCAAGTTAACAAATCACATAACAACAAAGCGCTAAACATAACACTTAACACTTACATAAAACTTTTATTTCTAAATGCACGCGTGCTGGGTAGTCGAGCTGCAACAACAATGTGAACAATAAAACACTGCCTTTCAAGAGCATGTTAACTCCTCTTTGTTTGCATCTCTGACGAAGCAACCAAGCAACACGGCAAAATGTTGGGAGAAAGAGTACAAAAAGCTACCCAACATGTCTTGAGGGGGGAATATCTTGGTGTTGTTCAATGGGTATTGCATATAGATATTTGTTTGTATGGCCACATGGTGCGGTAGCTACGTTACTGTATTGGGTGAGTTGACGTGTTGCGTTGTTTGGATGGCTTTTTTGTACAAACTATAGATTGCATCAGACACAATACCACTGCAAGTCATGTTGTCGGCTACAGTTTCCAGGTTAAAGGCTTAAAAAAAGAAATTAGGACGCCTGGCAGGCGTGATGTGGCCCGTGGCACGCAGTTTGCCCATTCCTGATATAGAGTGTCAATCATGACAGCAGATTCTCTCTCCTGCACATTTTTATACAAACATAAAACACGTTTGTATAAAAATAAAAAGGATTACATGTTTCAAATTTGTCCAAAGGAGATGTCAACTTTTTGGTCTGGAGGAGTGGAATATCTGCAGCTGACAGAACTTCCAATCCAGATGTAACAGTGTGTTATCATCACCATTAGGTTTATTTTATATTATTTATAGATTCCAAAATGAGGAAAACAGAGTTACATAATTTCAGGAATATTGTCAGGGTACAATAAATGGAGTACACACAAACACATTTTGTGATTTTGTGAACAAAAAACGCCCTCCAAATTTTGTCATATTACATCCTACAGGTACTCAAGAACATAATATGTAAATCTAAATAATTGGTTCAGGGTCATTTTGTAGCCCAAAAATGACCCCCCAAAAATTAAAAAAAAATCTTGAACAACAACAAGTATATTGTAAATCAGACTGCACAAAAACTCCCCTCATGAGCAAAGTTTGATTAACCTAGCAATAATACTGTAGTTTGGGATAAAATTTGGATTATATTTACATGGGCGTGGCCACATGGTTGCTAACAGCAACGCAAAATACCAATATCCTTAATTACTCCCCTATTAAAGTTATTTTGGAGTTTTTAATTTGGCACAAATAGTATTTTATGTGAAAAAAAGCAAAATCTGAGGGGTTCTACCCACTGGTTGATTTTACATGTAATGGCCCAAACCATGGACGAAAAGGTGTCATTGTGAGGAGAAGGAGCATTTGTTTGGGGAATTATTTTCCCGACGGACGGATCAATCGAGACAGAATCTCCTTACAAACTTCAAACTGTCTCGAACAAAACATGTTGAAATTGCGATAAACCCTGGCGGAAATTGGTGGAACCTCCTCTACAGAGAGTGAATTAGACATTCGTCAAGACATTCTCAACACACAGAAAACACTACCAGCTTAAAAAATAAGAGTGAAGTGTCGTCTAAACTGTGTGAACAGAATAAGCGTGTCATTAAAAATATCTTACATATGCATTGGAACTGCATGGGTGACTACATCTTCCTAATCACAAGCACAGGCATTAAGAGCTTTTTAAAGATTTTGTAGCAATGTGTGCAGAGCCTGACATCCCATTAGAAACGTTAACCAGGCTACATCCATTTCTCAATTCTCAATTAATTACTCAATTACTCTGATGTATTCCACCAGTGAATGTAAAGATTTTTGCATTGAATTCACTGACATTTTATTCACTAAAACAAAAAGCACACTCTCTATGCTGGTAAAAATAAGTGTAAAATGAAAATAATGAAATTAAATTGGAAAAAACAGAATTTGGAATAAAACAAATGGGGGAAAAAAATATAAACCCTTCCGTGAATCACCACCTTATCGTGGTGGAGGGGTTTGAGTGCCCAAGTGATCCTAGGAGCTATGTTGTCGGGGGCTTTATGCCCCTGGTAGGGTCTCCCAAGGCAAACAGGTTCTAGGTGATATGCCAGACTAAGAGTGATTTAGAAGACCCTTATGAAGAAGAACAAGAGGAGTGACCGCACCTCGCCCGGACGTGGGATACCTCACCTCACCCTGGAGCCATGCCTGGGGGAGGGACTCGCTTCAACGCCCATGTGGGCAATGACAGTGTGACTTGGAGGGGCGTGGTTGGGAGGAACGGCCTCCCTGATCTGAACCCGTGTGGTGTGTTGTTACTGGACTTCTGCGCGAATCACAGTTTGTCCATAACAAACACCATGTTCGAACATAAGGATGTCCATAAGTGCACTTGGCACCCGGACACCCTAGGTCGCAGGTCTATGATCGACTTTGTGGTCGTATCATCAGACCTGCGTCCGCATGTTCTGGACACCCGGGTGAAGAGAGGGGCTGAGCTGTCAACTGACCACCACCTGGTGATGAGTTGGATTAGATGGCGGGGAAGGATGCCGGACAGACATGGTAGACCCAAACGTGTAGTGAGGGTGTGCTGGGAACATCTGGCAGAGTCTACCGTTCGTCGAGTCTTCAACTCTCATCTCCGGCAGAGCTTCGCCTGCATCCCGAGGGAGGACTGGGATATTGAGTCCGAATGGGCCGTATTCCATTCCTCCATTGCTGAGGCAGCCAGTCGTAGTTGCGGCCGCAAGGTGCTCGGTGCCAGTCGTGGTGGCAAGCCCCGAACCCGATGGTGGACACCGGGGGTTAGGGCTGCTGTCAAGCTGAAGAAGGAGTCCTATAAACCATGGATGGCTTGCGGGACTCCCGAAGCAGCTGACACGTACCGGCAGGCCAAGCGGCACGCGGCTTCGGCAGTGGCCGAGGCAAAAACTCGAGTGTGGGAGGAGTTCGGTGAGGCTATGGAGCACGACTTTCGGTCGACCTCGAAGAGGTTCCGGCAAACCGTCCGACACCTCAGAAAGGGGAAGCAGCCCCCAGTTCACACTGTTTACAGTGCGGACGGGGGCTTGCTGACCACGACTGTGGATATAGTTGGTCGGTGGAAGGAATACTTCGAGGCCCTTCTCAATCCCACTGACATGCCTTCCATAGAGGAAGCAGAGTCTGAGGATACGTACGTGGACAGTTCTATCACCGTGGCTGAGGTAATTGGGGTAGTCAAATCACTCCCCAGTGGCAAGGCTCCGGGGGTAGACGAGTTCCGCTCAGAATTCCTCAAGGCTCTGGATGTTGGAGGACTGTGTTGGTTGACACGCCTCTACAACATTGCATGGAAGTCAGGAACAGTACCTCTGGACTGGCAGACCGGGGTGGTGGTCCCCATTTTTAAAAAGGGTGACCGGAGGGTGTGTTCCAACTATAGGGGGATCACACTCCTCAGCCTTCCTGGGAAAGTCTACTCCAGGGTGCTGGAGAGAAGGGTACGACCGTTAGTCGAACCTCGGCTACAGGAGCTGCAATGTGGTTTTCATCCCAGTCGCGGAACACTGGACCAGCTCTACACCCTTGCAAGGGTACTGGAGGGTATGTGGGAGTTTGCCCAACCGGTCTACATGTGCTTTGTGGACTTGGAAAAGGCATTTGACCGTGTCCCTCGCGGTGTCCTGTGGGGGGTGCTCCGGGAGTACGGGATTGGTGGCCTGCTACTACGTGCCATTCGGTCCTTGTACAATCGAAGCAGGAGCCTGGTTCGCATTGCCAGCAGTAAGTCAAGCTTGTTTCCGGTGAACGTTGGGCTCCGCCAAGGCTGCCCTTTGTCACCGATTCTGTTCATAATCTTCATGGACAGAATTTCTAGGCGCAGTCAGGTGTTGAGGGAGTCCAGCTTGGCGACCTTAGGATCTCGTCTCTGCTATTTGCAGACGGTGTGCTCCTTATGGCCTCATCAGGCTGTGACCTTCAGCATTTACTGGAGCGGTTTGCAGCTGAGTGTGAAGCTTCTGGAATGAGACTCAGCACCTCCAACTCCGAGGCCATGGTTCTCAGTCGGAAACGGGTGGACTGTACCCTCCGGGTCGGGTGTGAGGTCTTGCCTCAGGTGGAGGAGTTCAAGTATCTCGGGGTCTTGTTCACGAGTGAGGGAAGGTTAGAGCGTGAGATCGACAGACGGATCGGTGCAGCATCTGCAGTAATGCGGTCACTGTACCGGACCGTCGTGGTGAAGAGAGAGCTGAGCCGGAAGGCAAAGCTCTCTGTTTACCGATCGATCTACGTTCCCACCCTCACCTATGGTCATGAGTTATGGATCATGACCCAAAGAACGAGATCGCGGATACAAGCGGCGGAAATCAGTTTCTTTCGTAGGGTGGCTGGACTCACCCTAAGAGATAGGGAGAGGAGCTCGGCCATCCGGGAGGAGCTCAGAGTAGAGCCGCTGCTCCTTCACACGGAGAGGAGCCAGTTGAGGTGGCTCGGGCATCTAGTCCGGATGCCTCCCGGGCATGCCCAGCCAGGAAAAGGCCCCGGGGAAGACCTAGGACACGCCGGAGGGACTATGCCTCACAGCTGGCCTGGGAACGCCTTGGGGTCCTCCCTGTGGAGCTGGAAGAGGTCGCCGGAGACTGGGAAGTCTGGACATCCCTACTGAAACTGCTGCCCCCGCAACCCGGACCCGGATAAGCGGAAGAAAATGGAATGGAAAACTGATATCATAGAGACCAACAAAGACTCCAAAAGTATCATAAACACTATTATGCAGGAGTGTATTACTATGCTGACAGATACATAAGAAACAAGCTAAACAGCCTACAATCCACACTGTTCTTTTTCACCAGTTTCCATCTTAATTCCCTCTACCATGCTCATCCACTGCAAATGACAATTGTATCATCGGCAAAGCCTAAGTTATTCAGCTGCTTGCCTCCAATCTGCACACCACCCTCAAAATCCTAAGTAACAGCTCTAATGATGTGTTCCGAATAAATGCTGAACAGGTGTGTTGAAATCACGCAGCATTGCCTCATTCCACATTCGATGTTGAACCGTTAGAACCAGGAAAGGAATAAGGAAATCTGCGCGCATCGACTGAGATTCTTATTGCTTGATGTGTAATCTCTGCGAAACAATTGGAGCACATGGCAGCTTTCACTCTTTTTGTTTACCGAGTAGACGCATGACACCATACACACTTCCTGTCCCTCACTTTTAATGTACTGTATATCATGTGGGAAATCAGTACACTTCTGTCCAAAAGCAAATGTTCCATCCACATGAATGACTTTGCAAGTACTTACCACAAATACCATTACAACTCCAGGAATTGCTAATAAAATGTGGATAAGAACTCAATAATACGAGTAACAATTTTTTTTAACACAATAAGCAAGCTAAAGGGCCTCTGACCATCTATCTTGGGACTCAATATCGCCACAATGTATGTATTATAAATATATTACACCCACGGTTGATCTCAAGTCGTGGGCTACAAAACACGGGCATGCGTGCCGCAAACGGCCCACAGGCCCGCACGTTTGAGACCCCTGATGTACACAGGCCTACAGCTATTGAGTACTACTGGACATAAATTTGATGGGGGGAAAAAAGACTACATAAACTATATTTAATAGATTTGAATCCACATATAAACAAGGTATAAATACATAAAACCCAATGTTGGAATAGAATACAGCCAAGAAGTACAACCTGCATGTAGGCTAGATAAAACATACATAAAATATAGATATGCAGCAGTCCGCTAGCAAAGGTTGCTTTTTATTTCCTTACCAGACTTCCCGTGAAGAGCGAGGACGAGCTAGCCTGTGAAGGACAAGCGGAGCCTTAAGAAAGCTTTAGATCATATGAATCCTTGTACACCGGTGTCTGGTCTACATGTAAAATATTACATTAATCCCCAGACTTAAGTGTTCAGGTGTTAAATCGATCCACGGGTTTGAGTGTCAGCGTTGAGCTAATGCTAACAGCAGCCCCTGTGTAGCGGTAAAGAAAAACAACGCAGTAACCGATGACTGACATCAACGTTAGCCAATAGCATCGCGTCAACCTTGTTGTTACGGACTGACAAGCAAACCATCCAATGACTTTCGTGACTTTGGTGCGAGTTCGCCTACGGTTTTAGGTCGAATATAACGGGTTTGAAATATTTGACAACTTATGTAGGAATACTGAAGGGCATATTTTCACGAGTTGTTCTAAGTGACTCTGATACAAAAGGAGCAACGTCCTACTAGAAAACGTACACGATAGTTTTCAAATGGGCGTGACGCAGATCATAGTGCGGCTGCATTGCAGCGCACACACAATGGCTGCTCTAAAGATAGGAAAGGAAACAAATTTCAGGCCCGCCGCGTCTCGCGAAAAATATGAGAAAAAAATTATTAAAAATTCTGGAAATAGTTGAAAGTCAAGAAAAACCCAACAGAAAGGATGTCGAAGCGTCCGGGGTAAGTTTTATGTGCATTTAGTACACCGTTACTCATTGGTTGAATTAAAACATCGGTGTTGTTCAATAATGAGAAAAGGGTGAGCTGTGGAAAAAAGTTTGCGTTAATCATTGCTCAGCTGGACACTGCCAGACAAGTTATATTATTGGGAAAAAGGCGCTGGAACTAATTGTGCCCAACGTGATAGGACTGTCACCGCGCGACCATAATGTGGGAACTTTAATGAGCATGAAAACATGAGAATTAAGTTGATGAGAGTTGGTCGCAGCCTGCTCAACTTGTGCAGCATGAAAGGGAGAAAGGATTCGCTCATGACAAAGCAATTAAGTCTTATTTCCCCTGCTGTTAATTTAGTTTTGGTTTCACTGCACATTTCTCGGAGGTTCAACCATCTCCTGATGGGTGTCATTTTCCATCCACAAGAACTGACACATCCTGACAGTTGAGATATCATAAAATAGCCAAATGCAAGCTAAAAGGTAGTTGGGAAGACGCCCAGCATTGAAGACGTTAATTCCACGTTTTCCATGGGAACATCCTGCTTTTATTTTTTTTTCCATACTTTGTTCCACAGCATTCACACACAATTTGTCAGAAAACGTGTGCTTATTATATTCCACGATGACATATCCTCATGATGCTTGATGTCCTATTTCTCAGGCTCACAAGTCCTGGTAGTGTTGAGGACAAACAACGAGAAAAGGTGACAGCATGTCCATGTAACTAGTCTGCCTTAGGGTGCCATGGCGGCGGGAACCCAGGTCCACATTGAGAAAGACTTGGAGAAAGCCAACCTTGCACCACCCATGGGGAAGCGCAGGCAAGGAGAGGGAAAGCCCAAGAAGAATTTCCCTTGTGATGGCTGCCAGAAAGTCTTCAACAGTGTAGAGAAGTTGAAGGTGCACTCGTACTCTCACACTGGAGAGAGACCCTACTTCTGCTCCCAACCTGGATGCACCAAGGCTTTTGTCTCCAAATACAAGCTGCTCAGGTATCTGCAAGCAACTGTAGATGGCAGCGCTACTCTTTATTGCTCTCTTTTGCTGTCTTTTCATTAGCCACGGCATGTTTCTTTGACTGTTGAATTGTCATTACAAGTATGATGCCGTGAGATGCAATATCCTAATCGTGCTCATGGAATGTGTCTTGTTTCCCAAGGCATATGGCAACTCACTCGCCAGAAAAAAGCCACAAGTGTTCATTTTGTGACAAAATGTTTCACCGCAAGGATCACTTAAAGAATCACCTTCACACCCATGACCCATTTAAAGAAGCCTTTGCATGTCAGGAGTGTGGTAAGAGCTACAACACCAAGCTGGGCTTCAAGCGCCACCTTGCCCTTCACGCTGCCCATAGCGGTGATCTCACCTGCAAGGTGTGTCTGCAGGCATTCCCCAGTACCGGGGTGCTTTTGGAACACCTCAAAAGCCACGCTGGCAAGTCCTCTGGTGGGACCAAAGAAAAAAAGCATCATTGTGATCATTGTGAGCGGCAGTTTTACACCCGTAAAGACGTACGGCGCCACATGGTGGTTCACACGGGACGTAAGGATTTCCTTTGTCAATACTGTGCCCAGCGATTTGGTAGGAAAGACCACCTGACACGACATGTTAAGAAGAGTCACGCTCAAGAGCTGCTGAGGGTGAAAAGTGAGCCGGCTGATTTGGTGGAGCCTGTGGTCTACGACTCGATGGCTGAGAGCGTTCAGGCACAACTCCCAGCCATGCTGGCAACAATGCCACATCAGCACATTTATACCAACCCACTCCTGGACTCAGAGCCCCTCCCTAAGCCCGCATTAAGTAAATACCTAATAGGCTCCAACATGACCTCATACGCTGTCTCCTCACAGGAACGGGAGCCGAACCTAAAGGGAGAACTGGAGAGCTACATAATGGAGCTACAAAGCAGCATGCCCTCGTCATCCTCAGCATGCCAACATCAACTCTCTGCCTGCAAACTGGAGATGGCGCCTCATGTAGGCATGGTGGAAGAACCAAGTCAGGAAAGATCCTTGTCCAGGATTCCCGCATCAATGGCAACATGTGACACGCTGGCCTCATCCTCATCACTGATGGACTTCTCACAGCTTTTCAGTTTTCTACCGCTAAATGGACCTCAATACAACCAGGCAGGGGGCAGTGGGGAGCAGCATACACTGAACCAAGAGAACACACCTCTGCAAATGTCCCCACAATCCTCCAAACCAACCACACTGCCCCGCTTCCATCAGGCTTTTCAGTGATCCAGTAAGTTTAAGCTTGACACACACATGTACATACATACATGCATACTGTATGTACATGAGTGTGCGTGCATACACACATCAACATATGGCATACATATACATACGTATGTGCATAAATACATACATGTGTGCATACACACTGTACATGCTTGCATACATACATACATGTGTATGTCTCCCATATGTGCATAAATACCAGAGATTTGTTATGCATCTGGATACGACTCAAAAACGATATATTTAAAAAAACACAACAATTATATAAAATTCAATGTTATTTGATCCTGTACGATTTTACAGTTACATTTATTAATGTAGACATTAATCTTATATTATAAAATAAAGAAGCTAATTCTATAAGAGTGCCGTTCTTACAGGGTTTTCCATACTTGGAATGTGTAAAAGAGGGAATCATGTCCCAAGCGTGCTGCAAGACAGTGGTCCTCAACCACGGGAAACTTTAAGGCGCAAAAAGCAAACAAAAATAATTGTAGCTATCCTAATCAAATGAATGAATGGATGAAATTTTATGTAAAGGGATATCAGTTTTGTAAATATGGGCTGTTATTCTATTCAAAAATATATACTGTATATAGTTAGAAAGCCCAGTTTTTGCATGTATATGCTATTTTGTTCAACGCACCCATCATCTAACTTTGTCCCATGCTGCTGAGATAGACTACTATACTGTATTATTTCCACTTTTTCTTTGACCTTATATTTGCTCCCAAGTGCTGCTCTTCTGTGGAAATGCATAAAGGTAAGATTTGATTACCTTATTGAATGCTAATGTGTATTTTTGTTTGGCGCACAAACTCTCTGAAAAACTCACTCTACACTCATACTGGTGGATGGTGGCTCTATATTCATTTCACTTGCCATTTGATGTTGTTCCCGTCTTGGTTTCACACAATGCATACCAAATCATATGTTGTAGATCGCCAAGGCGCCGCTACCTTGTACATCCGTTGTCGTCTTGAGTCGAGGTTCCCACAATAACAGACTTACTCTCAACTGTTTTGTGACCTAATGAATAATGCAAGAATTCACGGATGATGCTTATCCATTCAGGAGGCTGCTACCGATGGAGCCGCGTCTCTCACTTGTCACCGGTCGCATCGGTTTATTCTTCGCAACACTAATAAATATGTGCATGCGGTATATGCAGTACATGTGTACAAACATACAATACACGTGTGCATACATATGCATGAATACGTGCATATACTGTACATGCATTCATGCATACATTAAGGCACAAATACAATACATACAGTATATACATATGTACATACAGACATATACATCTGTTCATATACACACTTATGCCCAAACAATACAACACATACATACAAACATATGTGTGCATTTTCCCACAATTTATTGGCTCAGTACAACCATTTTGTGTCGGCTAGACAAAACCAAAGCCGGGCTGTCTAATGAGTAGCCCAAGTGCCGCTTGCAGCTTGCTTTTATTGGCACACGGCATGCACAGTGAAACGGTGAGAGAAATCATTCAAAAAGATCAGATTACGATTATTTCAGTTGGTGAGCGAGTCGTGTACAGTACCTAGTAGCTGTTGCGTCAAATACTGTACAAATGTATGACGGTATCGAATTGCATTACCAAAATCAGCAATGCAGTTGTCATCTTAACCTGACATATTATCACTTACAGTACAATTCATAAGCATGAAAAGATATGTCAGTTTTAATTGTACCCGTTGCTATTAAGAGAGGTTGGAAAAGCTCATGCTGTAATTTGTGCAATGTTATGTGGAATGGTTAGAACAAGCGCCCACAGAATGTGTGTATAATAACAGTTTTATTACCTAGTAAATGTAGGTTTTTGTGTTATTACTGTGTCGTCCATGTCACCTTGTGAAAGATTATTGTGTTTATAACCAACATGACCTCTTGTTTGTGCCGGACATCAATTTTTATACTCAAAATGTTGTATTCAGTCATTCCCATTGTTCCTCTAACCATTGGCACTTTTTAGCACACCAAAAGCTCTCATTGCTGCTTTTTTTCCAATCCGTTACATGCCAGAGCCTGACAATGAATGTCCTGTCACATTCAATCACACAAAAAATCCTTCATAGTAAATGTAGTAGTAATAATACTAACAGTAACGCACTTTTCGTTCCACGGGCTGTCAAAGTGGTACAGTAAAAACAAGATTTTCAAACAAATCAAGTAGGTACATAAACAGATCTAAAAGCTCACATTCTGAGCATCACCACTTATAAGCTATTAGTTCAAAGTACTTCAAAGTAACAGTCCACAGTGACAGTAATTTATAGTGATAGTACATAATGATATTAGTAGTTCTTAGTCACAGTATTCATTAAATCATTCTTTTCAATGCAACTTGTCCTCAACGGGATCACAGGGGCATGGGTACAATTTGACCGGACCTAATAAATATGTAATATTCTATGTAATAAGTAATTATGTGATATTTAATCTTATATGAAATATTTTTATAGTTATATCGTTCAGGTAATATTTGAATAAATGTCTAATAATACTAATAGCGAGATGAAATGCTTGATTGACAGTTAACAGTGTTATATTGGTATTTATCTTGTGAAATGATTGACATGACGTGTTTGCTTTTCTTTCCAACAACAACCAATCGCTTTGGTGAGCAAGCATGGAGACGACTTGTCCAACTTTCCAAGACATGAATTGATATGAAAGATTGCAGTGTGTGATCTTTCAAAAAGCATTTCCACGAGTCTGTGCTGAGGTTTGTGGTTTTACATTTGAGCACTTTTTGCAAATGAATGTATTTTCTCCACAAATGTATAAAACAGAGAACATGTACAACACGTGCATTTAGTATTTTTTTTCCGTATTAAAGTATCATTTTGCTTTACTTGCACGTATGCTTATTTCAAGAAAGCATTCACCTTAAACAAATGTGTTCTTTGCAAAGAATACTTTTAAAAAATATTCTTTGTGTACAGTATGTGTCTTCATTCTTTCCAACACCTTCTTGTCATCATTGAGTTGTTCAGTTAGATCTGAACGAGAAAACCAATATTAATGGTGTTTTTATTTAATTTTGTATTTTATCTCTGCATAAAAACTGCTAAACCGGGAGCTTCTCAACCGGCGTTTCATGTGCTAGAAAGATTGTAAACTGATTAAACACTCGTGTGCAGTCACTATCAAGATAAACTGATTTACAAGACAGCTTTCAATCTACAGTGAGGGAAAAAACTAAATGACCCCCAAGCTCATTTTGTAAGTTTGCCCACCAACAAAGAAATGATCAGTCTATAATTTCAATGGTAGCTTTATTTGAACACTGAGAGACAACAATGACAAAAAAAATCCAGAAAAATGCGTTTCAAAAAGACTTATAAATGAATTTGCATTTCCATGAAGGAAATAAGTATTTGATCCCCTATCCGTCAGCAAGATCTCTAGCTCCCAGGTGGATCTTATACAGGTAACGAGCTGACATTGGCAGCCCTCTCAGATCGTTACCTGTATAAAAGAGACCTGTTCACAGAACCAATCAATCAATCCAGATGCCATACTCTGCACCATGGCCAAGACCAAAAAGCTTTCCAAGGATGTCAGGGACAAGATTGTGGTTCCCGAGTGGTTCTGGGCGAATCAGCCCAGAACCACTCAATGATCCTCAGTATCATTGAAAGTCCACGAGGTGAGATCTCGCATGGAGCTCCAGATCGAGGGAGATTGGCAGTTAATTTATGTTTCTTCCATTTGCAAATAATTGCACCAAATGGCAATGGTCTTGTAGCCCATTCCAGCCTTGTGTAAGTCCACAATCTTGTCCCTGACATGAGCGCTGGTAAGATGAATAAAGTATCTAAGTATTTGTCCTACACATCTTTTTTCAGCCGGACGAAGGGATCCTTCAGTTTGAACGTGTTAAGTCTGCATATTAACTTGACACCAAACTGAAAGTATGACCAACTCGACGAAGGAGTGTTCAAAGCGCAAAAATACATACAAGCAGCGCTAAAGCCTCATTTTCAGGGGAATTGCCACTTTCTCATCCTGACTTGCACATGGACAAGTTTTCACAGCGAGGGGATTGGAACAGTCATGTAAATTCAGCTCTCGGATTAAACACTTACTACACAATATACTCATCAAATTCATATACGTAACTCACATAGAGCAACTCAATGGCGTGCTTTCCCACCGGGCACTGCTACATCTGTTGTACATCTACAGTGCAGCTACTTGAACGTAGATATCTATAGCTGTACAATATATATTGAACTATTAATTTGCATCTATACAATATATATTTAACAGACATACATACACATCTAGTTTGCATGTTCTCCCCGTGCGTGTGTGGGTTTTCTCTGGGTACTCCGGTTTCCTCCCACATTCCAAAAACATGCATGTTAGGTTAATTGGCCGCTCTAAATTGTCCATCAGTATGAATGTTAGTGTGAATGTTTGTATGTCTATATGTGCCCTGCGATTGACTGGCGACCAGTCCAGGGTGTACCCCGCCTCTCGGCCAAAGTCTGCTGGGATAGGCTCCAGCATCCCCGTGACCCTAATGAGGATAAGCGGTATAGAAAATGGATGGATGGATGGACATACACATCTATGATACAGCTCGGTTTGCACCACCATCGGCCGTCTAACTCTCTACCTATTTAAACATCCCATTGGGTTTTGCAAGTACGGCGCCATTTGGTTTGATCAGAAACGGAGGTATTATCATCACAATCATTTGAAAATATTGAACGCTTATAGCCATCAAGTAAGTACAATTAGAACGCACGAAATGTGAATACAATGTTCTATAATACATGTGACGACCAAGAGGAACATTGAAACCAACATCCCGCCCAAAGTCCGCTGGGATAGGCTCCAGCATACCCACGACCGTAATGAGGATAAGCGGCATAGAAGATGCATAGATGGGTGTGTAATGAGGAATTTGCTTCCTTGTAATGACAGCCACACAAGCATGACAGATGTGGCAGATGTCTTCATTGATCGTGTACACGGAGTTTTTGGTGCGGCGCCACACATGTGCATTGCGGTTTCCCGCTTAATGCGGTACCTCAGGTAAGAAGAGTTTTACTTACAATTGAAATGATGATGATCAAAAGGTGGCGTTTAAAATGAATTTATTAAATGCATTTAAAAAAAAGGATTGCGAGGCCGAATGCCGTGCCGCAGTCGGGATTCGTCGGGGTGGACGAAGAAGAAGTCGCCTACAAAGCGCGTGCATACGAGAAAAAGCTTGGAGAAGGAATGCTAAGATCGTTTCGATCGCTTGATGCATCTCAAAAGGGCCGCAAGTAACGATGCTTGTTTAGGCACTGGGCGGACCGCAGCCAAATGGATCAAACAGTCCGTGGTTTTGTCTGCAACATAAAGAAAAAGGCAAACATGTCCATCTGTTCCCCAAAGTCACAGCTGATGCGTGAGAATATCTCGTACACAATTATAGTATGCCTGCGATTGACTGGCGACCAGTCCAGGGTGTACCCCGCCTCTCGCCCAAAAGTCAGCTGGGATAGGCTCCAGCACCCCCGTAACCCTAATGAGGATAAGCGGTATAGGAAATGAATGAATGCTTTCATGAATGACTTAGCAAATTAAGACTTTTCTTGCTTTCCACACCAAATGTGCCCTTCCCTCTACTTGTAGCAAGTAAGTTTGTGCAACAAAAGCTTCTAGTCTAGGAGAAATTTTACAGGCAGCCCGCAGACGTCAAAATCAGTTCAAAGAATTAGATCTTTAATGGGTGTTCTCCAGGAACGATGAGCCGCCGGGTGCAAAAAAATCCTCAGAGTCCAAAACGCCGAATGGCCGGTGCAACTAAGGGAGCTAAAGTAAAAGCACTGTGTAATAGTCAACAACAGCACAACAAATAGTTAGGCGCAAAGCCGAAATCACCAAACTCACAGGTGAGCGGGACGGCATCATGAGGACGTGGACACCGGCAGAAACTACGAAAAGTACCAGAAGACACCAAGCAGGCATTTACAAGGCCGCATACATGTTAGTAGCAGCAATCCCACCTCCTCCTCCTGCAGCCAGGCAGCTTTAAAGCCCTTGATGGCAGAGGGCGCCTCGTGGCGCCACCCACTCAGGGAGTGAAGGAATATAAAAGAAAGATCAAAAGGTGACAATCACTAGAAAACAGAAGAGACAGTAAGACAAAAAAATTGCAATAGTTTTATCATTTTAGGATTTGAGAAGATACAGTGATTTTCAAGATACTTGAGGTTCAGCGGATTGGGAGGAGCGAACCAGAGGCCTCCACTTACCATAAAAAAGCAAATGACATCCCTTCTAGCTTCCCTTCAGAGTTCATGCAAATGGAGGGCAGGGGCAAGAGAGAATTTAGGGTATTTTAAATATTTTAAGTGTAACATCTTTCAATTGTATTCTCACAAGAGACAGCCATTTAAAAACGATGCATTGAACAAACAAACTCATGTTAACAGCACTTAGCTTGTGCAGTGGAGGATAATGTGCATGGCGTCTTACATGGATTGCAAACCTGAGAGGTTAATGCAGGGGTGTCCAACATGCGGCCCGCGAGATGATTGTGTAAAGTATGAAAATGAGCTGCAATTTTTCAGCAAAATAAACTGCTGTTCTAAATGTGTCCACCAGATGGCACAACAGCAGTTGTGTTTAAGCAACTGCTTCTACCAGGTCAGAGCAAGATGGTCTGCCAAGGGCAGCCAGTCCGGATGAGCTATTTGTCACTTGCAGCATTTGTTGCAGCTTTTACTCTGATCAAAGAGAAGAAAAAAGTTATATGTGTGTGTGTATACATATAATAATAGTAATAACAGGAGGTTCAGGGTTGGAATCTCCGTTGGGCATCTCTGTGTGGAGTTTGCATGTTCTCCCCGTGCGTGTGTGGGTTTTCTCCTGGTACTCCGCTTTCCTCCCACATTCCAAAATCATGCATGTTAGCTTCATTGGCCGCTCTAAATTGTCCATTAGAGTGTGAATGTTTGTTTGTCTGTCCTGCGATTGACTGGCGACCAGTCCACGGTGTACCACGCCTCCCGCCCAGAGTCAGCTGGGATAGGTTCCAGCTTGAGAACAGATTTTCCTTCATGTGACTCCTGAGCTGAAATGAGTTTGACACCCCTGTTGTAGACTTCTACTGTAGGTAACATCTAGTATACATCTCTTGCGTTACCCTAAAAGATGCACATAGATGGATATCTAATAGATATCAAATATTAGACATCTAACATTCATCTTTTTGCATGCATTTAAACAAGGTTTATAAATGTATGATGTTTGACACCCCCGCTTTAGGGTAAAATCACTTTTTCACACAGACAGGTAGCTTTGGATTTTTTCTCTCCACATTTTGTGTTCAGTTGCGTTAATATTTAAACGTGCTTGATGACTTAGGTGTGAAAAAACATACAACAAAATAAGAAGTCGTGTGGGGTGGCAAACACTTTTTCACACCGCCGTGTATGTGCACGCGTATAAAACACACTCCTGATCAAAATTAAAGTTTGATAGGATCCAGACCAGTTAGAAATGCACATTTTGAACTGCTGAATCTTAGGAAGGTTCTAAGTAGAGATTCAAAATGCAAAAAGAAGAAAGTAGTGGGACACACTAAAGTTTGAGTAAGCAATCAAGTTTAATAGGCTGTTCATCAGTTGATGAAAAGTGGAAGACCACAGCTTAAAAAAAACTCCGAAGCGCTACTGATATGTAGCAATAAAATGTTGGAAAAAAGGAGTAATGAGTAGCTCCTTCACAATCTGAAGCTCCATTGTTGCATTTAAGGATCATGATGTCACCCTCTACAATGTGACATGTGGAAAACATCTCAGGTGGGAGCTCCTTGTCATGCTAGTCACATTAGAAGCCACCGTCAAAGTTACATTTTTTCTCATCATTGAATAAAACCTTCTTCCGCCTTTCAATGTCCAACGTTTGGTGCTCTCCTGCAAATTCCCAACACCAGTTTTATGGCCTTGAAGGAGACAAGGATTTTGAAAATGTTTTTTGTCCTTAAAAGCCTTTTCTTGCAGATGATGTCTGATGGTTTGGATATTGGACTGCAGTTGGCACAGTAACAACCAACCAACCAAACGGATCTCGCAGCTCAGGACCTGCAATTTCTTTTAGTCTACCAGGTGTTTTTGTTCCGCTAGCATCAGGATCTTTGTGTCCAACCTCAGCCACAACGGCGTGCTGCGAGAGGCTCAACAATCCCGCAGTGTTCAAAATAATTCTACATTTGTTCAAACATACTTAACATTTGTCAGATTAAAACACATGAAAGTAGCATCTCTTTCACTGCTTCCTCGTTCGGCACGAACAACCATGGGAATTGTAGTTCTTTTTAGCCTAAAGATAAAGCTAATCTACTGCAATCTATTTGACATGGCTCTGCGTAACCACACATTAGTAGTAGCACCTTTTTGTGTTCTTTCATTCATTCATTCATTTTCTATGCCGCTTATCCTCATTAGGGTCACGGGGATGCTGGAGCCTATCCCAGCAGACTTTGGGCGAGAGGCGGGGTACACCCTGGACTGGTCGCCAGTCAATCGCAGGGCACATATAGACAAACAACCAGTCACACTCACATTCATACCTATGGACAATTTAGAGTTACCAATTAAGCTAACATGCATGTTTTTGGAATGTGGGAGGAAACCGGAGTACCCGAGGAAAACCCACACACGCACGGGGAGAACATGCAAACTCCACACAGAGATGCCCAACGGAGCTTTGAACCCAGATCTTCCAGATCTCCTGACTGTGTGGCCAATGTGCTAACCACTCAGCCACCGTGCGGCCCTTTTTGTGTTCTTCTTTTAATTTGTGACAAAAAGTTCAACAGCTAAAAGCATCGTGCTGAGGTGATGCATGCAAAGTTTTAAAACGTTTTAAAATGTATCAGCATTAACCACAGGAACACCTTATCTCCTTCCCTGTGAGTGTTTAGGAGAAAATATTCCAACCCCCCACTTTCTACCATCAATCTGTCACTGACAACTATGAACTCTACGTGACCTTTGCACTAAAATGATAAGTTTACTATGAAATTATTAATATTACACTATGTGTGTGTATTCTATTTCTAAGTGTGATGATATAGTGTGATGTATAGCATATACACTATATGTATAGCGTATAGTGTGATGTATAGCAAACATTTAAACATACGGTGACACTATTCTCTTCTAGCTATGTGATGGTGCTGTAATCTATTGGCGGTGCTGATAAGAATTTTCCCGAGCAATCCTCTGCCATAAACATTCCATTGTCCCGGTGCAGATTCCCACAGGAAATAACACAACCGTGAAAGATTTAAACAGAAAGTTTAAAGTGAGAGGTCTATTTTAAATATCATACAATGATATTATTAAACAGCGACACGTTTCATAATTATAGCTTAACAGTATTTATTTGTATGACTACCGCAAGTGGCCACAGCATACTACCCCATCATTACCCAAATGCCAACATAGGTGAAGAATAAAATCAAGAAGAATAAAACAAGAAATCCAGTATAAACCCTTCAGTCCCCCTCATGGCCTTGAAAGAGGCCAAATGATCACACAGTTTGGGTAGCACTTTATTTGTCAGGATCTGGAACAACGACTCTCGTGTCCCCCTCAGGATGTCTCGGTAGCCGCATCAGCGGTTACTGACCACGGCCATCGCCAAAGAGGTCTAAGACATTTGAAACAGGGGACACAACAACAAATAAAGCGAATAGCACAAAAAACAGCGCTACTGCAATACAAATACCAGAAGCCAGTTCCTGCCATTTACCAAAGAAGCTCATCCACCGGTCCCAAGGGCTGGTGTCCACCCCCACATGAGATTTAATCCGTTCATTACGGGCTCTGAGACCCTCGATGGCATGTGTCAAACGCTGAAATGCGGTTTTGAAAAGCCACGAGAGACGTGGCCCGTAACTGTTCACTTACCGCTCTCAAGGCTTCCTCAGCTTGGGTCGACAAACGTTGCAGATTGTAATGAATACAGTTAACACGATCAACATTCTTGTTCACGGTTATCCATGGCAAAATAGATTTGAAACCAGCCGCGACTTGGTTAATACATTTATATTCATCCGGAACCCCACAAGGCACCATAATAGCGTCGATGTACGTCGGGTTAGGTGCCTCCACCCAAGGAGAAAAGACGCTGCGTTCGGAGTGGTGCAGGTGGGTGGTCATGAGGTGTGATCCCACAGAGGCTGCGCTGTAGAGCAAATAGTCCACATCGATGGGCAAAACGGTCATCGGCAGGATGAAAGAAACCAGAGCACACAGGCTAGTCATATTCTTAACAGGCAGTATGTCTGCAACTTCGGAACCACCGCACCACCACCAAACATCTGCACGTATAACAGGTTTGAACCGGGCATCCGCCTGAGTGATGTTATGACACCAAGATACATTGAGGCCGGGTCGAACAAACATGGTTCCTGTAGAAACGTTAGGACAGATGAAGTTATTAGGAGCCACTTTACTGTTAAAAATCGGCCAACCATTCATGAGTGGTATGATGGGATGTACATGTGCAAATTGAGTGCAATTTTGATGGTCGGTCGAACCCCTGTGTCTGGTGCTGGCAGAAAAAGCAGTGGAGGTATTCATCAGGGTGATGATACACCCGCTAGTAATAGCGGCTGGAACAATACGTAACAACGGTCTGGCACCCCATGCATGCCAAAAAGTCCATCTTCTGAGTTCCCCCTTGCCTGTTCGGCCAGCAACAACCAATTATTAAATTGTCCAGATATGCCTGTGGTTAACACAAAGTTATTATCAAGACGGTTTGTACTACTGGCCACACTATCGGGAAAGAGCCGTCTGGGTGGGGGTGTCCTTCGTCTCCACGAAGCACATCCTTACCAGAAAACATTCATTGCTCCCGGACATGTAAGCATAAAGAGTGAAATTAAAACACCCTATAGAAGGGGAAATGTATTGCAATGTCAACATTGTCGTGGCGGAAAGAAGGTTGGATCGAGTATGTGAAGTCCAATTGTACCCACCCGTTTTTGCCATCAACTCCGACCACCCGTGGTTGTACCTACCTGTAGGATAACCCTTCATGAGGTACCAAGCATATGCCCACCTGTCCCGGGCAGTGTCCTTCAGATTGCACGCGCTCCCCCTCGTGCACGGACCCATAATGTTCACGTTAAAGTTTATTAGCTCGACCTGGAACATAGTGTGACCTGAGGGTATGCTGAACACAAGGTAATGACCTTCTTCTTTGTTGATTTCGGGCCTTCCCCAGCCGGGGACCAAGTATACCGTGTTGTGGTGTCTGAGCAGGGCGAACCGGATGACCGTTTCCGACGGCCTGAGGTATTGGGAGTGGGTAGACACCAGTACAGTGGGAGTGGTCTGGCTGACTGTGCCACTCGGAGTCCAGTGGCTGCGAAAGAACATGAGCTGTGAAAAACAGAATGATCAGTATGGGCACAAGTAGTAACATAATGAGCTGAGCAAAGTATAATAAGCGATTATATATGTCTTGTCTAATGAAGTGAGCTATCTGTGCGAATGCCGTGTGCATTATCAGTATCAGTGTAAGTGGGGTCTATATTATCAGCATAAGTGTGTGTGTTGTCGTTAACCAGATGTTTATCGGCTCCAGTTGGAGGCAGCGGCGGTGGAGCCCCTAAGACTCGGGCCAACACCGTCATTGCCACCACTTCCCCCCTCACGGGCTGAACCGGAAACAGCCCGAGTAGACCAAGGAGCCAAGACATCAGGTGCAGGCCTGATCATGCAGTAATGGAACCACCTGTTGCCTTTGCCCTCAAGCTGAACAGCACAGTCAGTCCTGGCCGTGACCTTGAATGGACCCGTCCAGCGAGGGTCAGACCACTTTCGGGATAGGCGCTTCAGCAGCACCGTAGAAGCAGTAGGAGGTGAGGAAGGAACAGCAACAGTGGAGTCCGACACCTGTCGGTAGACAGAAGCAGCCAACGAATGCAACTGAGACCAATATGCAGTAGGCGAAAAAGATGGGGGAGGGACCTCCTCCAACGGCAAAATGGAGGAGTGAGGGCCCGGCTTAAGATGGCCCGTCCACATCTCGTATGGCGAACGGCCAGAACGAGAGGCGACCAACTGACGGATGGACAACAAAGCCAAAGGGAGTGCTTGAAGCCAATTAAGGCCCGAATCAGACATGATGCGAGCCAACCGGACCTTTAACAGTACGGTTCATCCGTTCAACCCTGCCTTGTGATTGTGGATGATATACAGAACCAAATGTGTGCTTCAAACCCAGAGCCGACTCCACCCTAGCCAAAGAGGCCGAGGTGAAGTGGGATCCGTTATCCAAGCGAATGTGGGCAGGGAAGCCGTGTGAAGGAGTATAATGGTTGATCTAAGCCTTGACCACCGAGACTGCATCTTCCTCGGCACACGGGTACGCCTCAGGCCAGCCAGTAAAGGAGTCAACAATGACAAGGAGGTATCGCTTGCCATTCACAGAAGTCAACATGTCAGTAAAGTCAAGAGTCACCTCTGCACCTGGCCACAGAGCAGGAGCCAAGTGACCAGGTGAAGGCTTCAGGGTAGGACGTGCGTTAGAATACATGCAGGTAGTGCAAGCATTACAGAATGACCAAACCATGTCCTTCATGTTGGGATGCCACCAATGAGACAGGTTGTACAGCATAGCAGAAGGGCCAACGTGGGCCGGACCATGTGACTCAGCGAAGGCTTTAGCAGAGAGGTCACCAACAGGTAGAGCTGGCGCGCCAGACGGACCGACGATGAGATTAGCGGAAGTCCAGCGGCCGCCATGAGAGAGCCAGAACGAGCGCTCCTCCGGGGACGCAGAGGCCTGACGGGACCTAACCATGTCAGGAGACAGCGGAGGGGCCAATGGTGCAGCATCTGAAACAACATAGATGGTCGCTGTTGTAGACAAGAAGAAGCCCGTGGTTGTCTTGGCGGACAAGTCGGCGGCGGCGTTTCCGCGAGCCTGAAGACTATCAGCCTTAGAGCAACCAGCAGTTTTCACAATTGCCACCTGAGACAGGAGAAGCAAGGCCTCCGCCAGCTGTTCCACAATCTCGCGATGTGCTATCGGCTGACCACGTGCGGTCAAATAGCCACACCGGCGCCACTCAGGGAGGTCGACACAAGCTGCACTGACAGCATAAGCAGAATCAGAAAATATGGTAGTTGCCGCGCCAGAAGAGTGGCGGGGGGCCAACACCAGGGCTCGAAGTTCATCAGCCTGAGCAGACGGAAAAGAGAAAAATGTGTCAGTACAAACAGCGAGGAAATCATTAGCCACAGCATCAAACTGAACAACAGTCGCAGCTGCATGGAGGTCACCAATAGGTGACCGAAAACAACAGCCATCCGTGAAAGGAACCACTCAGTCACTCAATGGCTTGGTTTGCAGGTCTGGACGTACTTTGGAATCAAAAGACACCTGCAGGGCACATTCATGTGGGGCGCCCGAGTCCGAAATAGAATCGGCCATGTTAATGCCAGAATGTTCGGAGCCTGCAAGATGCGCAGCAGGCGGGACTAGCGCAGGGCTGTCATGGTAAAAGAGGCAGATGCAACAAAGGACACAACAGAATGAGGTGAGAGAATGACCAAGGGTTGGTCCCAAACCAGGTGTGCCGTCTTGAGGACCAGAGCAGCAACCCCCGCGGCGTAACGAGTACACAGCGGTTGTTGGCGCTCAATGGAGTCAAGAGGGACACTGACGTACATGAGGACCCTGCGGTGTCCGTCAAATCGCTAAGAGAGGACGCCGTTCGCCACCGCGTCCGTGACGGTCACGTCAAGGTGGAATTGGCTGTCCGGATCCAGGACAGCCAAGGCGGAAGCTGTGGCTGTCAACTTGGTTTTCCTGTGCCTTGAGTTCAACGGATGTAATCGTTGAACAGAAGCCAACATCGAAGGGACCCGTTGACCACACCCGGTCCGGGATGTTGTCAAACATGGGACCCAACAAGTCACGGTCGGTAAGTTCTTTACGCATGTGTCGGTCAATCAACTGATGTTGGACCACCCAAAGGTCATTAAAATGGCCAAATATGCGATACGCAGAGTCAGATGGCGAGAAGTGCACTTGTGGGAGATCAGTTGACGGCGTTCAGTCAGTTACAGCCAACCCAGGGCTGTAGGGCTGCAGGGGTCCCAGTTTGACCATGGGACCCAAGGTCCGCTGTTCGTGCCCAGGTGCCACAGCCAAAGAGATGTGAGGGGCCGACGTAGGACCCCTGCGGAACCAAACCTGTTCCAGTGGATTTACCAAGTCGACGTAAGACGCCACCCCCTTGTGAAAATACAAGTAGAGGTTAACACCCACAGAGTATTTGCAATTTCATGAAAATTTTCACGGTAGACCAAATCTTGATCGCAATCATAAAACAACGTGCAATGTGGTGATGTGGCAGTAGGTAAGTAGACCGCCTGGGAAAGAACCCAAGGCTTCCGCATCTCAAAAGCAGTCAACACACTGTCCTGGGCGGAACTGGGTCGGAGGACCCCCACCAGTAGATGTCGGCTGTTGTGGTGGCCGGCGATTCTTTCAACGGGGTCCTGGCCGCCGTGATGACCGCCGTTGCAGTCGAGCGTCGTTTCGTTTGGCGGCGTGAGCCCTTTGTCAGTGCACATGATGGTGGCCTTCGCAGCACTAGGAATGTCTCCTCCGATCGGGCACACGGGCGCATCCGTAGCGTGGATGTACGCGTGTGGAAAACGTGTGCCAGCAAGGTCAGTTGGTAAGTCAATGGCGAACGGCAGCCGACGCCCGTTTTCCCGAGAAGCCAACCGGACGTACGTTTTGTGACATAATCTGTTGGGGTGACAGCGGAACATCGAGTGAGTTGCCCCCGTGTCCACGAGTCCTTTGACCTCTTTATTGTCCGCTGTAAGCGAGAGCATGGGGTCTGGCTGTTTCTTGGGGCCTCCCGGGCCTCCCTAGGCTTGATGGTTGGCGCTCTCATCACCCTGGTCAACATAATAATACTACACACTACCCCGTCATTACCTTTGACAAATACCGACATAAGTGAAGAATAAAAATCAAGAAAACCCTTCACTCCATAACGTGTGACTTCATCATAACAAATATGAATAATATACTGTGTAAACATACGCACAACAAAAATACCAGCATCTGTTTTTATTCCCCTTCGTCATGAGATTAACTCAAATATTCATTCGCTTTCACTCACTAAGGGCGCATCGGTGGCAAAACGGTGATTCCAGATGACACACACTCTCTGCAGGTGAGTCCCCCTTTAGGTTGGAGCGCAGGGCGCTGATTGGTTGACGGGCTGACCACGTGACTTCGTGTCATAACCCTCGTTAGCGTCGTGCTGGAGCAAATCCCGGCCGACTGGTTCAAAACAAAGTCAGTACAGTATATAAATATTTATATTACCAATGTGAACAACAAAAACACACATTTTTGAACGCTGCACGGAGATAATTGAAACCGGTGGTCTACCGGCGGTATCGGTAATACGGGTATTTGTATCGACTCACCCGAGCCAGTTTCCGGTTGGAAAAGCCACACTGAGCGCCGTGCACGACACGCACAATGCCGTCACCGATTCCGGTCTCTCGCCTGCTGCCCCAAGGAGACATGTGTCCTTCCGTGGCCATCCGGACTTGCAGCAGTCCCATGTCCAAGCAGGTCTTCGGCTCCACCTTACAGGTGCCGTTGCGGCGACTCGAGGGTCGAGTCGCGAGTCGGCTGTGGTCTTCTGTCATCCTATGGAAGGAGCTGCACTGCGTGGAGCCCGTCGGTTCCGGGGGGTTCGGTTCCGTCTACAAGGCAACCTACCTGGGGAGAACCGTCGCGCTGAAGAAAGTCAAGAAGTGGACCAAAAACAAACTGGCTTCTCGCCAGAGCTTCTGGGCCGAGTTGAACGCCGCGCACCTCCGCCATGCCAACGTCGTGCGCGTCATTGCAGCGACCACGTGTGTCCCCGTCGACCCAGAAGACGACAGCAGCATCGGAACCATCCTTATGGAGTTCGTGGGCAGCGAGAACCTGCAGCAGGTCATCGACGCATGCGCGGAGCCGCTGGAGGCGGCCAGGTGGCTCAGGTATTCTTCGGACATCGCGCACGGGCTGCACTTCCTGCACTCGCATAGGATCGTCCACCTGGACATCAAGCCCGCCAACGTCCTTCTGTCCGGCCAGGACGTCTGCAAAATCGCCGATTTCGGCTGCTCAGTCCAGCTGGACTGTGGCTTTTCCGACGTGACGTCACGTCTGAGCCACGCAGGCGGCACCTACACGCACCGCGCGCCGGAGCTCTTGAAGGGCGAAGGCGTGTCTGCCAAGTGTGATATCTTCTCCTTCGGGATCACCATGTGGCAAATGGTCACCTCGCAGCCGCCCTACCTGGGCGACCGGCAGCACGTTCTCTACGCTGTGGTGGCGAACAACCTTCGGCCGCCCGTTGAGGACCAGGCGGCCTTCCGGTCCCAGCGGGGGCAACTCTGCAGGGACCTACTGAGCAGATGCTGGACTGGAGAAGCCCGCTGCAGGCTCAGCGCGCAGGAGGTGATAACTCGGTTGGAGACGCTGAGATGATGATGGCAGCTTTGAAGACGCGCGTGAGCGGACGTGTCGTTCTTCTGCAACGACTAACAGAAGCTTCGAGGGCTTGAGGAGGAACGTCCTCACTTTGGCGTAGGAGCTTGTCATTGTTGTCCTGCTTTGATGGAGGTCATGCTGCTGCGGCAGACCTGCAAGCAGTTGCTCTGGTTTGAGGGTCGGGTGGAACCAGTTGAAGCTTTTAATGTGTTTGTGAATGTAAGTAATAACTTTGTCTGTCTGACTTTCATTAAATGACACCGTTCATATTATATCCGTACCTGTTCACCCATCCAAATCCAAATCCATTTTATTTGTATAGCACACAGCATATACACACAGCTCCTCACCCTATCTCTTAGGGTGAGTCCAGCCACCCTACGAAGGAAACTCATTTCCGACGCTTGTGTCCGCGATCTCGTTCTTTTGGTCATGAAAACCGAAAGAATGAGAACCGTGAATCACCACCTTACCGTGGTGGAGGGGTTTGAGTGCCCGAGTGATCCTAGGAGCTATGTTGTCGGGGGCTTTATGCCCCTGGTAGGGTCTCCCAAGGCAAACAGGTTCTAGGTGACGGGCCAGACTAAGAGTGATTTAGAAGACCCGTATGAAAAAAAACAAGAGGAGTGACCGCACCTCGCCCGGACTTGGGATACCGGGGCCTCACCCTGGAGCCAGGCCTGGGGGAGGGGTTCGCAGGCGAGCGCCTGGTGGTCAGGTCTTCACCCGTGAGACCTGGCCGGGCCTAGCCCGAAGAAGCTGCACGGGAACTCCCCCCCGCAGACCCACCACCTGCGGGGGCAAGCATAAGGGGCCGGTGCTGTGTGATTTGGGCAGTGGTCGAGACCGGGTGCCCGGGCGACCTGGTCTTCGGCGGCCAAATCTGGTTCTTGGGACATGGAATATCACTCACAGCGTATCCGACATTAATGTGCCTAGCCCAACGGGCGACTCTTCCCGCTGTACACTCTGATTCTTCCAGTGACGATAGCCGTGTAGGCCATAGGAATCCAATATGCTCATCTTGCAATCAATGTGAGTGGGCCTGGCGCTTACGAGTCACATGCTCACAATCTAAAAGCAACCCACAGAGGGTGAGCGGCAAGCGCATGCTGTAGATGTCATGGATCTCATGCTCTGGGCTGTTGCTGACTGGTCAATCACAGAGCGTGAGGAGTGACTGCATAAGTAGCTACCCAATGATTTTTGCTTCATCACGACTACGCGTGATGCTGAGCGGTACTCATTCCATGCTTGTACTTGGCAGATATGCATAGACTATAACTGATACTCATCTAAAACGAGAATCCAGCTCATCCCTAATTTGTTCTGAAAGTTTATATATGTTTAAGTATAATAAGTATGGTATGCAATACAGTTGCACATTACATTGAAGATTAATAAAAATAATATTAGATTAGGTTTTGAATAGCACTTTTCAAGGTGCATAATGCGCCACACAGTAAAGTGAACCCGTTAATCGTTCAGTCCTAAGTCATGTGCTGGTGGTGGTAAACTACAGCCACAGCTGCCCAGCTCAGACTGATGGAAACATGGCTGCCAAATCGTGGCCTCTCAGACCACCACCAAACATTTGTTCACATTCATGGACAGCAATGGAGGCAACGTGGGTGAAGTGACTGCGTGGAGGGAGCGAAGATCAGGAGCCAGCCTTCCGGTTTCCCTCCTGAGCTGCTGCCCGCCATTGAAATTTAAACCCCCTAAAAATAATTAAAATAAATTTTAGAACACACACGCTGTGAATTCATTCATTCATTTTCTATACCGCTTATCCTCATTAGGGTGGTGGGGATGCTGGAGCCTATCCCAGCTGACTTTGGTCGTGAGGCGGGGTACACCCTGGACTGGTTGCCAGTCAATCTCAGGGCACATATAGACAAACAAACATTCACTCTCACATGCATACTTGATGGACAATTTAGAGCGGCCAATGAAGCTAACATGCATGTTTTTGGAATGTGGGAGGAAACCGGAGTACCCGGAGAAAACCCACTCACGCACGGGGAGAACATGCAAACTCCACACAGAGATGCCCAACGGAGATTCCAACCCACTGCACGTGAATGCTGTCAACGATAGAAGAAACACTGCTCGGTAGAACCCTGCTTGGGTTCATTGCCTCCAAACACATTTCATTCAAACTTTTCACGTTGACTCGATGCACCTTCTTACAAGCACAATTACTACATTGCTAGACTACTACAAGCCACCAAGTGACAAGTACAACTACTACATTGCTCTACTACAAGCTGTGAAGGTTATGTTTGCTGATCAGGAAAGACAATAGAAATAATATTGGAAGGTTGTGACTGTTATATATACCATGGTCACGTACAAGTACACAAATACATAGTTATTATCTGAAAAAAGGCTACAGAAATGCTACACCATGAAATATTACTACTTAGAACATATGTGGCAGGGTGGAATGTTTTCAGCTACATGGATGTGTGAGAGTATAGTACATGTATTCGTAGTACACAGATGTGCAGATTTCCTGCATGGTACACATTAAAAGTGAGGGGCAGGAAGTGTTTATGGCGTCCCGCCCACTTGGTAAACAAATCCGTTGAAGTTCAGTCTTTGGCAAGTGGGCAGAAAAGCCTCTTCCGTGGTCAATTTCCTGTTTGGGAACACTCGGGCTTCCTGCTGAAATATGTAAACCGACAAAGACGAGTGGATAAGACAAAAGCATGTGCTGCCATTGTTCAGGATGGAAGGGGGCGGGACTACAAGCTGCACATATTAATACTACACGTCAACCAATAACAAATAAAATCATCATTCACAATCTTCAAGCTTTTACTATTACATTTTTCTGCATCCTTGTACTTTACTAAAAACAAACATTGTAACCATTGTATATCATATTTATTGATTTTTCTATTTGAGGACTGTACTTAGTGCAGAATTGTCTGCTAGCACAAAACAAAACAAACAAACAAAACTGCTTACAGTTTGTTTTTTACAGTTTACAGTCTTTGAGGTTCGTTTAAAAATGCGAACATACAAAGCTATGTCTGACCACTCATGGACTTTCTAAACTCTTTGTTTCCTTGGGAGTACATTGTTTGTACTGCTCCTCGTCCAAAAAGGTTTCTCTCCGTTTCTTTCCATCAGTTATTCTTATATATTCATGATTGTTTATTATGACATTGTATTTACAGTGATACCTTGATTGCTATGTACTTAGAAGTTGCAAAGAGTACATTTGGAAGACAGGAAGTGAACAAATGTATTGTAATGGATCGATTGATGCTTTGCTTCTTCCTAGTCTTTTCCGGATATACAGAACTGCGACTTGTACTATGTGAGGTATTACCAAAATCGTTCAAGTTGTTTACACAGAACCTAAGCTGTTTTGTGTTTTGCATTTTGTTCTTTTACTGTAGCCAAAATGGGAACTTAAAACCATTGGTACATACCAAACTGGGATGATGGTGTACCGTTGTACCTGTATTGTTTACATAATTGTCACTCGTTCTGGTGAAACGGTGACTGCTGAGCCAAACGGCTCCCGGCTTTTGCCCCAATGCTGACTTTCATCCCAACCGCGGCGTATCCGGTAGAGCTTGTGGGCCACACATGGAAGCAGCATAAGCACCTTCCCCCCGATGACACACGACGGTAGTGCCAATGCCACCACGAAGCCGGGGGGCATGTAAAAGCGGTAAGCATCCTCTTCAAAGGCTCGCTTCCATCCAAACAGGAAGCCGTGAAATGTTGCAATCAGCAGAGCGATGTAACCCAGCGTGGACTGGAACCAAGACACAAGAACATGATGGTACTCTCTTTTGCATTGACCTTCACACTTTGACAAAATGTCTAAACTAACAAGCTGACCCCCGTTGCTTCACTTTCATGTTTTGTATTGATTACACTTTGGTAATGACTGATTGTTTGATTGATTAATTTGATAAAAATAATGTACTGTATATACAGGACAGAAGTTTACTTAATTTTTGGTTCCTCCAGGGGGTGGTATGTGCATCTTCAGTGATTTCCATCAACATGAATTGGGATCTGGCATCTTAATAATTTTTGGATTTTCTGTCATTCACACAGTGTCAAAATGACATGTTCAAAAAATATTCATACACCCCCACGAATATTTCTTTAATGTCCTTTAGCATAGGATGACCATTTTTTATCACCGCAAACAGGACACTTGGACTGGCAATGCTGGAGGTTCACTCAAAGATCAGAATCAGTTTTATTGGCCAAATATGCTTACACAAACAAGGAATTTGACTTCAGCAAATTTAGATATAATTTTAATACATTTAAAGTATGCGTCATTGGTATGTATAGAAAACTGTTATACTTTATTAATAAATACTATCCATAACCAAAGACCAATTACAAAACGGCAAAGCGGCACTATAATTATTCCAAAACAAGAACGACATAAGAGCCTTATGTCAAAAGCACCACAAACCACCAGCACATTACAGGTCTCAGGTAGCGGTCTCAGGGAATGCCTATAAAATCACGTTAGGACATTTATTCCCGTAAAGTCAGGTTTTTACTCTCCTAATGTGATGATCTTTTCTCGTAAATATACAACATTATTGTCATCAATTTACGACTTCATTCTCAAAATCGTGATGATTTTAATGCTTCATTTAACAGGCATTGCCGGAGACACCCATAAACACAGGGGGCTTGTGTGGCTCTAGACCTCAGTCAAAGGTTAAATTGCAACTTTTTTTCTCTAAAAATTGCAACTTTAAATCTTGTAAATTTACAACTTTAAATGTCGTAAATTTACTCCTGTTACTTTAACCTTTTTAAAAGTTGCAACAAAAACCCGTTTGAACGTAATGCTTAAAACACAACCGTTTCCCATAATGCACTAGGGTTTGGGCATGCGTGAGGATGCTAGTTTTTGACGCGTTCGAAGAAAATCGCAGCACGTACGCAAATTTTTCTTTTTTTTCACAACCTCATCATGGAGATTAAAAGCGACATTTAGAGCGACAGAGAGACTGAAATTGTGTGTGACGGAGATATTCTGAGGCTCTTCGACTCTTCAAAGACACTGAAAAAGACAACCTCAGTGGTTTCGGTGAACAGGAAGAGGATGAATAAAAATGACTTTTCTGTTATGTTTGAGCCGTTTTACTGCCGTGTTACAGACAAGGTATATAAACAGACATTCACAAAATCTGTGTCATCTTTTCCTTTCTGCTTATTCCTTCTGTGTAAATACAGTATCTAATTTCACAATATACCGGTATAATATATGTAAAAAAAACCAAAAAAATTCTACAAAAATAGTGGGAGCAGTCTATATTCCGGTTCCCTGTAGTCCCAAACATACAGTAAATATGAACTAGAATACCTTCATCTTCTGTTCATAATCAGCTACGTATCACAGGTAACTGACACAGATTCCTTCTCATTCATCCCTGCAAAGTCAAGGCGTTTTAATAAAACCTTACACAGTCGGACCCTGAGCATCTACTGACTTCGATGGGGAAGCATAGAGTGAGTTGTTCCACTGCGCGAAACTGGACGATGATTGAATGAATACCGGGCTTTGTCCCGCTCATTGAACACTCAGCGCCTCTGGGAGTATAAGGCTGCAACCACTTTAAAGTAACTATCTGAATCAGCACATTTTGATCTATATTGACTGTCCCGTCTCCACCACCTCATCCAAACCGAATCGCCGCCATCCTCCTCCTCATCGTCCTCCTCATTGGTGGCCAGTGGATCTGATATGGATGTGGTTAATTGTAAATAAACGCTAAATCAAATATATTAAGATATATATATATCTTTCTTTATTCATATTACATATACATATTTTACTACATTTTCATATTACAAATATAGGTTACTAAATACGTGTTTTTTTTATTAGTGGGGAAAAAATGCTTACCTTACCGTGTACCTTTGGTGCTCTGATAGTTTTTGTTTTGTATGAGAATAAAATGAAATGGAAAGTTCTTGGGTTCTTCCTGAATAGCCTAACCAAGTTCCTTATAACTGAGGGTGACAGTTTGCGTCTTTTTCTAGACCTGAACAATTTTTCAGGTCATCCACTGTAATCTGTTAACCGTTTTTTTTGTAAATGATTGTTTTAATAAGAAACAATTGGGATATAGATAGCACTCTTCAGTCTAAATGCTACTTTTGGACCTAAGTGAATAGATAGTGAAAAGAGAGTTTTTTGCAAATATTTCAGTGAGAGGGGTTAAAATCATTATGCTTAAATTAACGGGGGCAATCATGATGGATCTGTGCCTCAACATGTGGGATAATGTACAATAATCAACCAAAGTACACATTACAAACAGGGTAACCTTTAAAAGGATAGTTGAGATTTTTTTTTTACATGAAGTTGTATGACATCCCCATCAGCAGTGTAGTTCATCAATAGTGACTTTTCCCACACTTTTCCCACACTTTGTCCCGTGAGCCAAGTTCTGGTCGAGTTTGGTGTTGAGGAAAGTAGTTCCAGCTATTCGGTCACATAAGTAACGCGTTTTGCTCCTAAAAACACATGCCAAAAATCCAAACTATCCCTTTAAGCAGATCATATTTGGTTCATACCTGTATGAAGCCAAACTCTCTCCAGTTGAGTGTGTGGTGAACAGAAGGAATGGAAGTAATGGCCAGCAGTGACATAAGCCCAAGACTCATGATCCCAAATGAAACATACATCTCCACTCTCCAAACCTCCTCTTCATTCCAGGAATTCTCCACATTAGAATGGACCTGCCAAAACAAGGAATGTTCATATGAGATTGTGCACACATATCCATAAATAATGTTGCCTTGAAGTACCAAAGAGGAAAGTTCAGTCCAATTGTACTGCCTTTCCCCCAAATCAATGTCCTAATATATTTCTGCAATGCATTGTTGTCCAGTTGTGATCAACCCAGTGCCCTGAGAATACAGGTGACTTGGATGAACGAGAATATTCACAGGCTTGAATCCAACATGATGAAACAACAAATTCACACAGGTGGTTTGGCACACTAGCATGCCTGCAAGCAACCAAAGAATATTCTTACAGTGGTCAATCTCGCATCATCATGTCTTTCCTCATTGTACTGGGAAATCCTATTCAGATAGTTTGTGTTTTCAACTCCAACTGACCAGTAGTGATCGTCCACATTTATTATAATAAATAAAATACAATAATTGGATATTATTATCGGCTCTAAAAACGCAGTATCTCCTGCTTTTGTTGCTTCATTGCTAATGGAAAGGTTAAGGTATACTAGGGGTTAAGAGATTGTATCATATTTTTGTAGAGGAAAACGATTGTGATGTGTCCTTGGTATTGGTTGTGTTTTGTCATGTTGGGTCAAAGTTTGAAAGTGCAATCCAGAACTTTCCACATTGGCATTGAAGACTTGGTCATTCCCATCTAGATGTTCACTGACAACCAAACAAAGGACACCAAAAACACACAGCCTGTCAAACTAGTGTGTTGCCTTTGTTTGAGACACAATACATCATAAATAAATAGCATTAGACCTTTAAATGTTTATTGAGCATGCTCACTGCTCACGTGGCAAAGGATTGTGGGATGTGGTTTGGGTGCAGCATGGCGTGGAACAGAGGCGATAGAAATGTACATTTGTGGGATGAGGAAGCAACAAATGTAATGATATCCTTGAATACTGTACTGCAATATTATGGGCACATCCATCAACATTTATATTTTTTAGTAGTATCTATAAGTGAAAACGTTATAGAGGATGCTTTTGTAAGTACAAGTGTTGATAATGTGTATATGATAATATGTAAATAAAGCTTTTCATCTGGAAAATGTAACAAAAAATGTTTTTTGATGTAAAAAACTATGTTTGTTTTGATTTTTGCATGTTGATGGACAAGGATAAGCGGTATAGAACATGAATGAATGTTGATGGACATGTAAACAGAATATTCTCATTTCTTATGAACGCAAAATTGAAATAGCATCAGCATTAATATTGCATATTGTGTTCATGGTACGGGTGTAACGATTCGTTTCGTACCACAAGTTGTGGTTGCTGGTTCAATTCAAAGACGATGTTGGTTCATTTAGAATGATATGATCAGAAACGATTCAGTAAATTTTTGGGCCAAAAATTCAACCAGTCTGACTGTGAAATAAATAGCTGTATACTGTACAGAGCAGGTGAAATTTCCTTCAGTCCTGTTGCTTTTTGTAAATGAATCATTCATTCATTTTTATACAAACATTCACACTCTAATGTGACCATATAGAGTGGCCAATTAAGCGAACATGCATGTTTTGAATTAAATCAAGTCTGATAAAATATGATACCTCATTTTATAATAACCAAAGTACTAAAGTCTTTTTTTTTGGCACCATCAGATTTGAATGAAATTTCATCTGCATTGCATCGTCTGTACCATCAAAATTGCAACTCGCACCCATCCTGCCGTGCTTTTAAATACAATTTATTTTGCAGTTTCTTTTCGATCAATTGATTACCTTTGAAACTATGTTAGATCGATTTATGTCGTCCGGAATGTCAACTTGGTGATCACAGATCAAAGTAGTTGGATCACAATAAAATAAATTGATGCATCGATGTAGAGGATGAATCGTTACACCTCGAGTTCATGGAAATGTCTCTATGCAATGCAAATCTACAACAATGCAAATCTCTTTGCCAGTTGTAGTTACTAGCGCTGTGGAGTAGTGTGTGGAAATGCATGTTTGCAGCCGTTAAAAGGTGTTGCCTTGGCAGTGTTAATGGGAAGGTTCAGTACTTGGAAGTGCTCTTAATCAAATTCATTCATTTTCTATACCGCTTATCCTCATTAGGGTCACAGGGATGCTGGAGCCTATCCCAGCCGACTTTGGGCGAGAGACGGGGTACACCCTGGACTGGTCGCCAGTCAATCGCAGGGCACATATAGACAAACATTCACATTCATACCGATGGACAATTTAGAGCGGCCAATGAAGCTAACATGCATGTTTTTGGAATGCGGGAGGTAACCGGAGTACCCGGAGAAAACCCACACACGCACGGGGAGAACATGCAAACTCCACACAGAGACGCCCAACCGAGATTTGAACCCAGGTCTTCCAGATCTCCCGACTGTGTGGCCTATGTGCTAACCACTCATCCACCGTGCGGCCTCTTGATCAAATTGACTTTTTCAAATTGTTAGAAGGAAATCTCAGCGGCGTGTAACCTTGCAGCAACGTGCAATGTGCAAGTCCCCAAAGTCAGAGCAAGAACGAAGGAGTCCGTTTTTTTTCCGGTCCTTCTCATGCTAGCACAGGCAGTGGGACAAGCTGTGGACTTGTAAACGTAGTTGAAAAGCGGACAATCTGAATGGATAAATGGACATGAAATGTCTTCTGACCTGTTGAAAAGCCGTGTTGAGCAGCTGGTACCTCTCAGACCGCCTCATGGGCAAACAGAGACTGTAGAGAACATGGATAGAAGCCAAGAAAAAACTTAGAAGGCCTAATTGTTTGCGGCATTGCAGCCATCCCTCCAACCAGTGGGGAAGGTGCCTGTACTTTGTGCCTTAGTACAGCTGGTGGGCAGCAGCTATCTGGCCCGCCAAGTACACCAGTGCCAGAAGAGTGATTGCCACAGTAGGCAGCGTCCGGTTGACCATCTCAATAGGGATCTTGTAGAAGTCACTCTGTTTGTATTTCAGATACGGGTGGATAATATCTCTTATGAAGGAATAGGCAAAGAAAAAGATAGACAGGGTAACAGCGGTGAGGACTGGACCTTTCCAGCACGGGAACAACTGTAAGGGCATGTTTTCAATGTCCTGAGATGAAGATAAGGTACCCATATCTAGCGGCTGGAAATTTAGCTGGCGGGCTAACTCCATGATTTGATGACGAGCCTCCACCGAGTCACTGCACACAAACACCTGCAGAGGAACACATCACATATGCCGTAAATCTATTGATATACATTTTTATATATATTCATTTCCATAATCCCCCCTGGGAATATTGATAATGGTGTAGTTGTAGTTGTTTTAGCTGAATTTACAGTATGTAGGCACCATCTGAAAAACACTCATGGCATGGACGCCCCACAAAGGAATGTCTGCTTTGAGTTGGTTTGGGTTTTAACGATTGGGACAAATCGAGTAAAGAATTGCTCCCAAAATCCAATTCAAATCCATGAATTTGAACTGAAGTTGCAAACAGTACACCGTGTATGGTGGGGATGGCGTGCTGCTGACCTCAACTTGACATCTTGTGGACTGGTGGAAAAAAATACTTCAAAGACCTTCTCACACCCACAGACACATCACAGCCGTGTCTGTGCACAGTAGGATCGCCTACCTCTGGGGCTGAGGTCTCCGAGGAGGTCAAAAAGCTCCTTGGTGGCTGAGCCCTGGGTGCTGTGGGCGTGTCTTGGTTGGCATGACACTACACTATCGCATGGGTATTGGGGACGGTGCCTCTGGATTGACATACTGGGGTGGTGGTTCTCCTTTTTAAGAAGAAGGACCAGAGGATGTGCTCCTCTGGTCACACACTCACACCCAGCCTTCCTGGTAAGGTCTATTCAGGCGTTCTGCACAGGGTGGGCCGCCGGATAGTCTCGTATTCAGGAGGAGCAGTGTGGTTGTCCTGGTCGTGGAGCTGTGGACCAACTCTACAGTTCCAACAGTGTCCTTGAGGGTGCATGACAGCTTGTTCAACCAGTCTACATGTGTGTGGACTCGGGAAAGGCATTTGATCGTGTTTCTCAAACCTGCGGAAAGTACTCCAGGAGAATGGGGTACCGGACCACCTAAATCGAGCAAAGACCAAACCGCACAACAATTATTACCACAAGACGTATATATGACAACGCATGCCTACTACAACCAAGACTGATGAATTAATATTGTAACAAACTTCACCCAAACATTGGGATTGATTATTGTCTCTTGTTTTACCATAGTTGGTATTCTTTCCTTGACGTAGAGAATTTGTGTTTAATTTTGGTGTTTGTAAAGTATTTTAGTATTTAAGCCAAAACTTGACAAATTCTTCCTTGGCTACAAGAAAATTCTCTCAATTGCTGGGAATTGAATTGAGTTTCACTTATTCATTCCAATTCCACATCCTATGGGGTGGAGCCAATTCAATTTCAATTCCATCCTTCCATTTTCTTCCGCTTATCCGAGGTCGGGTCGCGGGGGCAGCAACCTAAGCAGGGAAGCCCAGAGGTCCCTCTCCCCGGGCACTTCGTCTAGCTCTTCCCAGCGGATGCTGAGGCGTTTCCAGGCCAGCTGAGAGACATAGTCTCTTCAGCGTGTCCTGGGTCTTCCCTGAGGCCTCCTACCGGTTGGACGTGCCCTGAACACCTCCCCAGGAAGGCATTCGGGAGGCATCCTAACCAGATGCCTGAGCCACCTCATCTGACTCCTCTCAATGCGGAGGAGCAGCGGTTCTACTCCTAGTCTCTCCCGGATGACAGATGACACCCTGCGGAGAAAACTCATTTCGGCCGCTTGTACCCGCCATCTTCTCCTTTCGGTCACTACCCAAAGATCATGACCATAGGTGAGGGAAGAACGTAGATCGACTGGTAAATCGAGAGCTTTGCCTTTTGGCTCAGCTCTCTCTTCACCACGACAGACCAGAGTCCGCATCCCTGCAGACGCTGCACCAATCCGCCTGTCCATCTCACGTTCCATCCTTCCCTCACTCGTGAACAAGACCCCGAGGTACTTAAACTCCTTCACTTGAGGCAGGACCTCTCCCCCGACCCGGAGATGGCACTCCACCCTTTCCGGGCGAGAACCATGGACTCGGACTTGGAGGTGCTGATTCTCATCCCAGCCGCTTTACACTCAGCTGCAAACCGATCCAATTACAAATCTTTAAACCTAATTAATTAATTGAATTAAAATTATGTGATAGGCTGGCGACCAGTCCAGGGTGTACCACATCTCTCGCCCAAAGTCAGCTGGTATAGGCTCCAGCATAACCCTGTGACCCTAGTGAGGATAAGCAGCATAGAAAATTGATGGATGGATGAGTTGAAATTCCAAATGTATAATGTTGCACAAGCCTGCAGCTTCTTCATTCAATGCCATTTGAGTCATGTTTCCCGAGGTTTTTTACCAGTTTTTACCAGGTTTTACCAAGCTTGTTGAAGTTTTACCAGGTTTTGTGCTATGCTATATAACATTGGTAGATGTACATGACATAAGATCTACATCCGGGGTCTCAAACTCGTGCCATGGAGGACTGAGACGCTGCAGATTTTCTTTCAAGCCCGCCACTAAAGCAGGTTCTTTAATTGATTATCTATCCTTCAAACTGAAGGAGATGTTGATCATTAAAATCACATGCTCTAGTGACCGGCCTAAAAGAATACCTGCAAGGTCTCGGCATGGGTCACGTAGACCCCCTGATCTACATGGTAGACGCACTTTACATTTACAGACTGCTGTTTGGTGCTTTCCTGACAAACATCTGCTTCTGCTTGGGTGTCATCATCAAGCTATTGGTCCAACTCACACTGCAGAAAAGTCTCCTGCCTCCTTTCTCAGCGCGGGAACAAAGAAATCAACTACTTCAAATAGCTGGAGTCGTATACACATCTTGTTATGATTTGCAAGCACTTGAAAAAAGAATGGAGGGAAAATGTGGAGTTAGCACCTGTGTGCTGGCATCCTTGGGGAAGGTCTGCAGCATGGCCCAGGATGAGATGACGTTGAATGCTTTGACCACAATGGAGTGTGGCAGCAGTACAGACAAGTACTCAGCATTGGACTCTGGATACTGTTTCACCCTCTTGTTGTTACTCACATCCACCAATATCTTTCCTGCAAAAAGACATGCCCAAAAATCTTCAGTTATTGTCCGATTCGTAGCAGCATTTCTAAATGATATCAAAACAGTGTCCAAATGGTTCAAATCTCTCTTTCTGTATCTCCGTGTGGAGTTTGTATATTCTTCCTTTGTGTCGGGTTTCCAGGTATTCCAGCTTCCTCCCACATTCCAGAATCATGTTAGGTTAGTTGCCAACTCTAAATTGTCCGTGGGTATGGATGTTAGTGTCAATGGTTGTTTGCCTGCATGAGCCCTGCAGTTGGCTGGCAACCAGTCCAGGGTGTACCCCGACTTTCGCTGGAAGTCAGTTAGGATAGAACCTAATTAGGATAAGTGTTCATTTTAACTTGATGTCTTTTTTCCAGGGCCTGTATTCACAAAGAATCCCACGGCTAAAAGTACCTCTTAGTGACATCACTCTTGGACAAATCTTAGAATTCCTCGGATTCTACGTTTTTTCGTACAATTTTTACTTGCTAAGATAAAAGATGTTCACAATGCGTCTTAGGCCTTAAGAGGTGGCAAAATGTTGGGAGTGGCAAGAAGGAAGAAGAAGAAGCTTCAGACTCAGCAATCACAGGAATTGGTGACTGCTGAGTCCGTGTCCTCCATTGCTGTCAAATACAGTAGTAAAACGACCAACATGGAGAGTAAACAATAACCATATAAGATATTGGCCATGTGAATCAAGTACGTTCAAACATTTTGAAGCTGAGTCATAATTAATTACATTTCTTGGAGTTTCATCATCATGAAATAAAATTAATGTCACGATTGTACATTTTTTAATACAGTCCAAGTGAGGAGTTGATTTTATTGTCAACTCTGCATGGAGCATTTTTTTGTCCTTTTTTGGTCTTTCCCCCTTTTTGTAACAACCAATCACAGCTCTTAGAAGGCCGCGTCCTTCCTAGCAAAGGGGTCAACCACAGCTCCTCACTAAGAGAAAAGTTTCTGTCCCCTCTTTGCTCACAGTTGCTCCCAGGAACTTCCTTAATCACTCCATGCTAAGATTCCTTGCTAAAAGATTCTGAAGCTAATTTAGGAGCTTTCTGAGAGGTTTTGTGAATACGGAATCAGGCCTTCTAGAAAAAAAGAGTTAGTGAAGAATTTCATTCATTGCCAGCCTTTGCTGTTTTTAGTCACAGCAAGTTTCAAACCAGGTCAAGACCGAAAGAACGAGATCGCGGATACAAGCGGCTGGAATGAGTTTCCTCCGTAGGGTGGCTGGACTCACCCTAAGGGTGAGGATCTCGGCCATCCGGGAGGAGCTCAGAGTGGAGCCGCTGCTCCTTCACATCGAGAGGAGCCAGTTGAGGTGGCTCGGGCATCTAGTCCAGATGGTGAGGTGTTCCGGGCATGCCCAGCCGGGAGAAGGCCCCGGGGAAGACCTAGGACACGCTGGAGGGACTATGTCTTACAGCTGGCCTGGGAACGCCTTGGTGGAGCTGGAAGAGGCCGGCAAATCTGGACTTCCCTACTGAAACTGCTGCCCCCGCGACCCGGACCCGGATAAGCGGAGGAAAACGGAATGGGAATTGAATGGAAAGTTTCAAACCTTAGTGGACGTTTTTCTTATCGCGCTTTCTTATCTGCCTCGTTATTCTGAATTTTTAGACATTCCTAGGCCACGTGAGCATTCATGAAGTACTCTTTTGGTATATGTGCTACAAAGCAACTCATTCAAAGTCACAGTCAAACATGGATCCAGTACACTAGAATAGTTCTCTACCTTCCAGTAGATGCTTGAGGTCCAACAAAATAGCATAGTGTTCCCGATGGATGGCTAAGAAGATGATGCCGGCCTTGCCCACCGCGTCCTCGTGATGTGTCACATCCACTACGTGGGGGAAGACTCGGGCTGCTTGATTTGGATGCCGACTACCAACCACCACGTGGAAGCCGCAGCGCAGCAGACGAATAGTCAGACACTTGGAGAAATCCCCTGATCCTAGAATTGCAACCGTGGGTTGGGTAGGCAGGTCCCCACACTTGTACTTGTTGGTGTTTGGTAGGAGGTAGGCGGGGCCATCGTGGATGTGGTGGGAGGACAATACAGCGTGGTGATGGCTGATCATCGTTGAGTATCTTCTGTGCTTTTCTGCTTTAGAGGATCTGAAGATGAAGGAAATGATGGTGGAAGATTTGTTTTCTATTGTCCATCGAAATAACCAAACAAAAAACAAACCATTTTGACTTTTACAAAACGAATATATGCCAAAATGCATGCAGTGGTATATCTTTTCAGGTTTCAGGATTGTGAATATGAATCTCTGCAGTTATGTTATTATTACTTCAAAAAATACTTACACTATATTTTGTTCAAGTGTAATTATGAAATGTGTTGCTGTTTAATCATACTCGCTCATATAAATGTATTATATTTCATTTGCTATTTAGGCACGTGGCCCGTTTATTTTGGGGTGCGTGCTGCCTCTGACCTGAAATCGGGCAAGCAAAATGATGCGCTCCTGCAGCGTTCAAGGTGACCTACCAACCGGTGAGCTTGTAGCAGGAGAACGCCTTCCGCTCTTCCGATCACCCGCGTCTGGCACTGCCCCGTGCTGCGTTCAGGTCACGCGTGGACGATCGGACATCCCAGCATCCTAGTCACGAAGCTTCCGGATTTGAAAAGATGGCGTTATATCATCGCATCTGTGTGAGTTCTCTCCGAGTACCACCGCGGAAGCCGGGGACGGGGGTGGGCTGGAGCAGCAGACGCTATTTGCATGCATTATGACGATAACGACATTTGCGAGCTCGCCTATTCAAGTACACCTCGGGCGACTCTTTGTCACACGAAAGCATGGAAATGGTTTCCTTCGTCCCCGACGCATCAAAAATGTCAGATAAAGTGTCGTCCCTTGCACTCTTGTCACTAACACGCCAATGCAATACGAACATTGCAGCAAATACAAGCCGCGCAGTACCGCCGCCCACCACACGGTGGCGGCGATGCAACGCCGAGGGGGACCGAGGCGAGGGTTGGCGCGAAGAAGAAGATCGCAGCCGTCATGGCGATACTCCCGTTCGTCGTAGTCGTTATATGCCTTCTTGGTATAATACGGTTATATTTAGTTGTCGGGAATGTATCAAACTTTCAACCCGAACGCAAAGGTCGCATCGCCGTGCTTGTCGTCGCGGGGTCGGGTAAGTACATCCATGGCTGCTCCTGTTCCCCAACGTTTCGACTCGGTGCGGTTAGAACTATTCCGTGTGTGCTCAACGACGGTTTTGTTCTAACTTCGGGAGAACGCCAAGAGATGAGACTGTGCTGGTAGTAACATTTCCATTCCGTTCCTTGTGTCCGGCGCCACCCTTTAGCATCCTCCCCACCTGCTGTTCGGATGTAACAAGGAAGTGTGTCTTTCCAGGCGGGCACACTACGGAGATGCTGAGACTGGTGGGGAGCCTTTCTGCCGCCTTCTCACCTCGTCTGTATGTTCTTGCCGACACTGACAGGATGAGCGAGGAGAAGGTCTGCGCTCTTGAACGATCCAAAGAGTCTGAGCCGCAGGTACACATCTGCTGGAGCAGATACACATGAAACACCAACAATATGTCACGTTAATGCGTTCTTCATTCATTCGTTTTCTATGCCGCTTATCCTCATTAGGGGCGCGGGGATGCTGGAGCCTATCCCAGCAGACGTTGGGCAAGAGGCGGGGTACACCCTGGACTGGTCGCCAGTCAATCGCAGTATCTGTCCATCCTTCATTCATTCGTTTTCTATGCCGCTTATCCTCATTAGGGGCGCGGGGATGCTGGAGCCTATCCCAGCAGACGTTGGGCAAGAGGCGGGGTACACCCTGGACTGGTCGCCAGTCAATCGCAGTATCTGTCCATCCTTCATTCATTCGTTTTCTATGCCGCTTATCCTCATTAGGGGCGCGGGGATGCTGGAGCCTA
>QODF01000079.1:2564473-2594066 GCA_024372805.1 Oostethus manadensis | reverse complement strand
CTGGAGCCTACCCCAGCTGGCTTTGGGCGGGAGGTGGGGTACACCCTGGACTGGTCGCCAGCCAATCGCAGTATCTGTCCATCCTTCATTCATTCGTTTTCTATGCCGCTTATCCTCATTAGGGGCGCGGGGATGCTGGAGCCTACCCCAGCTGGCTTTGGGCGGGAGGCGGGGTACACACTGGACTGGTCGCCAGCCAATCGCAGTATCTGTCCATCCTTCATTCATTCGTTTTCTATGCCGCTTATCCTCATTAGGGGCGCGGGGATGCTGGAGCCTATCCCAGCAGGCTTTGGGCGGGAGGCGGGGTACACCCTGGACTGGTCGCCAGCCAATCGCAGGGCACATATAGACAAACAAGGATTCACACTCGCATTCATACCGATGGACAATTTAGAGCGGCCAATGACCCAACATGCATGTTTTTGGAATGTGGGAGGAAAGCGGAGTACCCGGAGAAAACCCACACACGCACGGAGAGAACATGCAAACTCCACACAGAGTGGCCCAAAGGAGATTTGAACCCAGGTCGTCCAGATCTCCTGACTGTGTGGCCAATGTGCTAACCACTCATCCACCGTGCGGCCCTTATTGCATTGTTTTTTCCAATAATTGTTGCTACATAATACTGTACATGTGAGGTGAAGGACTTTTTGCCAGTTTGTATGAAGAGTACAGCGTTTATGGTCGCTTTTCTTTAACAGAGACACTAAATGTAAACAAAAAAAGCATCAAATCAAGTGTTATAAATGAATTACTATTAGCAGAGATAAATAAGTATGTGACCGTAATACAAAGTCGGGTTTTTAGTCATTGGTGTTGTTGGCCATAAGATGTTTACTTAGGTTGCTCATTGGGGTTGCACACCCCAACACCCCAGGATGGATTTTGGTGAGAGAAACATGCCCAAAGCAGAATGTTTCCCCCTCTTAACACACAGTATTGGACTCATATTCAGTTTTTCATGCGTGGAAAAAGCTCCATGTTGCTGTCATGTGACCACATCAAGCCTTGTGTGAGTCATTCAGGTGTTTTCGTGTCAAAGGTCCAGGCGGGTGTGTACATGTGTCTTATTGAGCAAGGGAGCCTGGCGATTAAGTTTTTCGGATTCGGATTCTTTGATCCATTTTGATAGTTGTCTCCATTTGAATAGGAGATCATTATAGCTGATCAACCAAACATTTGGTGCACCTTTTATATATATCAACTTTTTAATCAAAGTATGCTTTTCTTCGGAACAGTGTCTTGAACGGGCCATTTTCCTCAGGCTTTCAAAGAGGAATGCATGTCCAACAAGGGCTGGTTCATCCTTAAATAGGGCCAACCCGATTCACACCTGTTTTTTTTTCACAAAATTGATCACCGCTCACTGATTGAATGCCACAACACACCCCTCTTATCTAATTGCCCCAACAGCACAGCCTTAAGAGCTTGTACTGTATATCATGAATGCTGGTTCTTGTTGGTTTATAAATATAAATATTCTAATTACAGTACTTAATCTGGTTAATCACATTAGACTGCTATTGTTTTGAACACTACTGTTCTAATATATGAACACATATATGTTCTATACATTTGTATGCTGGTAAACTTACAAAATGAAGGGGATCAAATGCTTATTTCTCCCACTGTAAATGTTTTGTAGTACACCATTCATCGAATCCCACGGAGCCGCGAGGTGCATCAGTCATGGAGTTCTTCAGTCGTAAGCACCCTGAACGCGCTGTGTTATTCTCTGCCACTGGTCTTTCGACTCCGACCTGACATGGTGAGCGTCTTTGTCATTTTAAATGCAGCATATTGAAGAGGATGAGGAAAGGGGGGGGGGGTGTCAGCCAACAGCTGTCGTCCTTTGGGCTTCTGTTTCTGTAGAAAGTCAGGGATCCAGACTTACATGGAAGAGTACGGAAATTGTTCCTTATGCTTTTCTCATTAACTCATATGATTTCTGCTGTTTAAGAAACTATGACATAATTATTATTACTGGAAGTGAAACCAGGGCATTTTTACATTTAACTTCATCTATAAGAGTGAGTATAATGTTTATATGGACAGCTTTTCCTAAAGTCTTAGGTGACTTGATGCAATTCCTTTGTGAGTGTGTGCTTGATTGGGAATGCAACAGACACAGGAATGGGATGGCTGTCAGCATGTAAAAAGTGCTGAACATTTGATGTGGTCTCTTTAGATGTATATGTAGATAAGATACTGTGTATGGATTTGTTGTACAAGAGACACGGTATTTCATTACAATTTAAAAGTGGTCCACCCCAGGAAGATGTCTCGCAAGCAGTGGGCAATACCAGTATAAATCTATAATAATGGTCGTTATTAAAAGGAATACTGCACTTTTTCTGGAATTTTGTGCATCATTCACAATCCTTTATGTGAGACATGAACACACGTCTACCTTTTTTGCATGTTCTAAAGATATAAAACAGATAAAAAGACACAGCTAAGAATGCACATAATGAGAAACATTCTGCCGCTAAAGTCTTCTTGAATAAAAACTCCAAAAGTGACATCTCAGGCAACTGCTGACGGGCAAAGTTTGGAAAAGTTAATGCTAGGTCTAGCGTTCCTTTCTATGTTGCTATGTGAAATCAATGCACCCAGGAAGGAATTTCCGCTAAAGCTTAAATTGAGCAAAATACTTTATTACATGTATTCTTGAACACGCCCGTCACATGGATATAAAACCATCAAACCTTGTTGGAGGCTTTTGGAGGCGTTTTAACCGCGGCCTTTGTAGGTGGCATAGGTGTGTCCCATTACGTGCATTCTTAGCTGCCTCTTTTTACCAGTTTTTTTATCTTTAGTATGGATGTCCAATATTAGCTTTTTTGCTGCTATGCCCATATTGTTAAACTCTCAATTTACGATTCCGATATCAACCGATAACTATACAGAGTCCATATCTCCAGTCGTGGAATACACACTGTGGAGACCCACAGTATTGTTTTAGACAGTCTTCAAGTGGGCCGCACTGGGGTCAAGTGGTTAGCATGTTGAACATGTTGAAGACCTGGGTTCGAATCTCCGTTGGGCATTTCTGTGTGGAGTTTGCATGTTCTCCCCAAGCATGGGTGGGTTTTCTTCAGGTACTGTGGTTTTCCCCCCACATTTCTACAAATGCATGTTAGGTTAATTGGCGACTCTAAATTGTCCGTAGGTATGAATGTGAATTATTGTTTGTCTGCCCTGCGATTGGCTGGCAACCAGTCCAGGGTGTACTCTGCCTCCTGCCCGAAGTCAGCTGGGATAGGCTCCAGCATACCCGCGACCCTAATCAGGATAAGCGGCCTAGAAAATGAATGAATGGATATTCTCCAAGTGTACTTGCGTTTCCAGGTCATGAGGTTGTTGTAGCCACTTAGCTTTTACTAAAGAGTTGTTCCTCGTCATTGAGTTGAATGAAAAGTAAACTGATTGGTGCCACTCCTGTCTCGTTGTGACTCCCATCTCCACATGTGGTGATCCTCCACACGGGTAAAAATGTCCAGACATCAGTGACAACAACGCGGCTGTACCGGCGCCGCTACATTGGCTAACGTCAATGCTATCTGCGCCGGCACACCCACGCCTGTGGTGTCAACACATCGAAGCCCAATTCCTACTGCAAGGAATAACACATGACGCGACAGTACAACAGCATTTTTTTGTTGTTTATTTTATTCATCCCTTCATTCATTTTCTATACCGCTTATCCTATTGGTTTTTATTATCTGAGTTAGGGTTTGGGGTAGGATTAGGTCATTGGCTCTGACTAGTGTACTATCCAAAGTTTTGGAACAAACGCTTCAGGAATACATAAGAACCACCGACAATCAATTTGGTTTTAAAAATAAATTGCACAGCTTCTTTGTACAATACGACAATTTATGTATATAATTTATTTATTTTTATTATAATAAATATGACAATTTTATAATTGTATTTATAATATTGTAATAATTTATTATTATTATGTGTATTATTTATGTATGTATAAATACAATATTTGTGTGTTTTCTAGATGCATCCAAAGCCTTTGATCGAATAAATCATGGCAAATTGTTTTACAAACTACAAAAGCGAGGGGTTCCTCCATATTTGATAAGAATCTTACACAACTGGTACACACATCAAACCATGCAAACCAAATGGGGTAAAACATTCCTAGTGACTAATGGGGTCTGACAAGGTGGAATATTGTCACCCGTTCTTTTCAACGTGTATATGGATGATTTTTCCGAAAACCATCAGCGTGTAGCAAATGATTAAAGAGGCTCTCCCCCACCATGCATCTAGTCTCACACACTTTCATTGATTTTGGAACGATCATCCATATACAGGTTGAAAAGAAAGGGTGACAATATACTTCTTACGGTGCTGGCTTACAGCACCTGCTCAGGATCTGCTCTAATTATGGTACGCAGTATGACATTGAATGTAACCCAAAAAAGAGTGTAGTTATGATTGAGGAGGATTATAAGCTAAATTTTCCTTCATGATTAACGGCAGACAAAGTGCTAAATGTGGTGAACAAAGTCCAATATTTGGGGCACCTTATTCGGAATGATTTATGTGATGATGATGATGTGCAGCGCCAGTGCTGTACACTGAATGCACAAGTCAAGTGCTGGCATGTACGTTTCACATGTGTACAGACGATGTTACAGTACCCCTTTTTAGAGCCGACAGTACCCCACTCTGTGTAGCCCGTTTGTGGTGCCGTTACAGTAAAGCCAAAATGAAAAAGTTACAGGTGGCATTTAGTGACGCAATCAGGATTTTGCCCAAACTCCCAAGGTGGACGCGTGCCAGTCATATGTTTGTAACTAGCAATATTCCCACATTTCATGCTGTGTTGAAGAATTTTTATTTCATAAATTCATGCGCTGATTAGTGGATTGCAATAGCCTTGACTGAGCCTTTGCAAAGTGATACAAGGTATTCCTCTTGTTTCTGGAAACATTGGAATAAATAGCTTTTTATTTATTGCAATTACCATGTACTTCTATGTATAGTGATATGGACCTGTGTGTTTGCAATAAAGTTTCTTGTAAAGTTTCTTGTATACTATTATATTCTATGATATCATATCATATTATACCCAATGCCGATAGCTACCAATGTTACATTTTTATGCTGATAAGGGACATTCCTAATCTTTCGAACACACAGAAAAGAAAAAGTGTGTTCCTTTTTTATATAAGGATCGTGGATGGGGAACATTTTCCTTTAATGTCCTGCAAGAAGTGGTCCAGACCATCATCATCATGCGTACAGCATGCATTATAATATGCTCTCAAATACTGGAAATAGAATGAATACTTTGGCTTGCAAGTGTTTTTCATTGGAAATGTTGGGACTTGTATGCATTCCTTGGATTTTGTTGTATTGTTTTAGGTGCTGTGCAACGGCCCGGGGACTTGTGTTCCTCTCTGCATGGCAGGACTCCTGCTTGGAGTGGTGGGAATGAAGAAAGTCTTGATTGTTTACGTTGAAAGCATTTGTCGAGTGGAGACCATGTCGCTCACAGGGAGAATGCTGTACCACTTGTCAGACTATTTCTTTGTTCAGTGGGCCAATCTGAGGGACCGCTACCCCAAATCCATTTTCCTTGGAAGAATCGTGTGAGCACACAAAGTCAATTTTTTTCTCCAGTATTTTTAAATAAATATTTTGTTACCTCTGGGTGATATATTTATAAATGTGATCAATTTTGTTCATCTCATAATATGAATGTATTTAACATGACGAAACTTCTAGCAGGCCATTTACTCACGGTTTCCGGGTCCACAAGCACATTTAGCTTGTGTCCACATGCAACATACCAGAATAACTGGGTCATTCTCCTGAAAGGGGTGCCAAAGAATGTGCCATCACTTCAAGAGGCATGACACAGAATACAACGATCTGCAGCTGTAACCAAATAATAATAATATATATAAATTATTATATACATAATTCCTTTTCCTATTTCATGAGATTGATGCACAAATGTAAAAATAAAAAAATACTTGAAATCTAAAGTTATACTTAATAATAAGAATAAAATAATTTGATTTTTTGGTAACTTTTTCAGAAGACAGCCAAAAATGTCAAATGTTTTTTTTTTTTTTTTACAAAACATTTGACTTAAAACTCATTTGTTTACTTTTAAAGGACAAATCAAGCAGTCATCCAAAAAAGTAAATAAGCATTTTATTTTTATTTTTACAAAATTTAAGAAAAACCATCCTGTTATAAAATATACCAAAATATATACAGTATTTTTTGCGAGTTTTTTTTTACACATGAACAGAAACAGAACAACTGATATTTTATATTAATGCACAAATTGGAACTTTTAGCTTGCTTGCCATGTCTTTTTTTTGGACCTTTCAGGAATATGACCAGACTAAAAAGTAATTCATAATAAAATGTATAATAATATCCATCCATCCATTTTTATGCCGCTTATCGTCATTAGGGTCACGGGTATGCTGGAGCCTATCCCAGTTGACAGGAGGCGGGGTACGCCCTGGACTGGTTGCCGGTCAATCGCATAGCAGACATACAAGCATTCACACTCACATTCATACCTATAGACAATTTAGAGTGGCCAATTAACCTGTCACGTTGGCCTTTTCAGTCTGGAGGTCTGGGTTTGAATCTTTGTTGGGCATCTCTGTGTGGAGTTATCAAATTCTCATTTCGCTCAAAGACAGATTCATTTACAGACTTCTTTTTTTTTTTTAACTACCATAAAAATGATGTACTGTTCATATTTTTGTAACCAACACAATCAGCAAGGGATCAAATACTTATTTTGTGTATTGTATTGGCTCATACTGCAATCCGATCAATGATCCCTGGTATGGGATAAATAGGTCCAACGCCATAGTAGGAGATACAAGCCCATATCATGATGCTTGCACCAACATGCTTCACTGTCTTCACTGTGTACTGTGGCTTGAATTCAGAGTTTGGGGCACCGTCTCACGAACAGTCTGTGGCCCTTTGACCCAAATAGAACAATTTTAGTCTCCTCAGTCCACAAAATGTTCCTGCATTTCTCTTTTGGCCAGTTGATGTGCTCTTTGGAAAATTGTAACCTCTGCTCCACACCCCTTTTTTAACAGAGGTACTTTGTGGGGGATTCTGCTAAATCATTTAGGTGAAATAATTGTAGGTTTTTTATGCTCGATTTGTACTCATAAGTAAATGATGCAAATAGAAAAAGTAGTCTCAGGTGATACTTAAGTAAATGAAAGCCACTGCATTTGTTTTCAAGGCATGTCCTAGCAAAGGAATGCAAGCAGTCTTATCAGTCTCATAAACTTCCTGTTCCAGAACCCCGGAACACGCCTTCTGCATACACCAGCTGAGAAATCATACCATCCATTATTTTCTCACACTGTCGCACTATAATAGTTCCTTTGGTTTTACAACTCCCAAAATGTGACACAAATCTTTGACATGCGCTATTAAGAGATTTACATTTTCTGACCACAAAGACTGACTGGGCTGTGATGTTTACTCCTAATAATCCATGACAAGCCAAACGATGGTGGATAAAAGACATTAGTGCCGTTTCTGTAAGCTACTACCATTATTATTATTATTTGAATTGTTGGAGAACCTTGTGTCTACTATTGTTTGATGTTTTTGTCCTGCTTTCCTGTAGGCTGCCACTTGTGTCTTTTAAATTGCCCCGTGGCAATTTTATTATATATAATTACATATAATAAAAGGTCAAACCCACAGAAATTGGACAGTTATAAAAGCTTCCCTATTGCATAACCATTAAGTAACATATGACAGTGAATAAACACTGAAGGGATTCTGTGAGAGAATTCATTTCAACGTGAAGTAGATGATAAGAAACCGGGCCATGATGTTTATCCTGAGAATGAATTTTACTTGAATTTGATATTGGTTGTGAACAAAAAGAGCAATACTCGATCAAATACTAAATTCCATCCATCCATTTTCTATGCCGCTTATCCCCATTAGGGTCACAGGGATGCTGGAGCCTATCCCAGCAGACTTTGGGCGAGAGGCGGGGTACACCCTGGATTGGTCGCAAATACTAAATTCAATCGAAAATACGAAAAGAAAGTCCCGTTTCCGATTGAAAATGTAGTTTCAGCGTAGACAAGTGATGGCTAGGATGATGCTTATGTTTAGGAGAAAACTGTGACATGAAATCAGAATATTTGCATATGAAGGTTGTGTGATTGTGCTCATGGTGATCGGGTCCAAAGAAGCACCAATTAAGAACTGCAGGGCTTAGACATCTTTCTGCTGTCCTTGGTGTCTTATTATTGTTATTGTTTTGATGAGTCTCCTCAGCATTTCAACTTTCTCTTCTTTCTCCTTCTTGCTTTTGTGTTTTCATGCTTCCAAATGTCGGGAAGGTTTCAGCACCACCAACTTTCGCGTTCACAAAATGAAGCATTTGGCAGAGCAAAGAACATTTTTAAAGGCGGCCTCAGGCGCGACGTCAGTGCCGGAATTGCCTTATTTGGGCAAACCCCGGTGGCTGCTGGGGCGTGGGCGCGAGGGCTTCGGCGCGCGTGCACCAAGTACCGACAGAAGTACCGCCGGTACCTGCGAGGAGGAACTCCGTGGACCTAAAATGCGGACAAAAAGGTCAAGCCTGATTGATTGTGTCCCGCTGCTTTTTCTCGTCTTTCGGGTCGGCTCCGTCTCAGGTAATTTGTAGGGTTCAACCGAACTCAGCAGAACCACTTCATCCTTTTTCCAGTGACAGTTACTGCTCTCCCTGGACTCAGACAAACACGTCACAGCCAACAGGCCGCGTCGGTAACGACAGTAGGACACGCTCCTCTTGATGTCGGGCGTCCTTTTCTCTCCTGCTGTCTTTTCGCATCAATCATGTTCGTTGTAGACTTCAATGACCCGATACTGGTTACCAGTGCCTTGTGAAAGCATTTCCAGTTAAGGCCAAAAGTATGTGGCTTGCATGGTGCAGAATACATCATCTCTCTTCCCCAATCCTCATGGGCAATCCTTCCTATTGTTTATTTATTTATAATTGTTTAGTCCTAAAGCTGACCCGGGACTCATTAAAATGGCTCGTAAACAACACAATTGCATATTAGTCTTTAATAACGACAAACGGGGCATTGCAAGTGTTATTTAGAATGTTTGCAATTAATTATGAATTGTGAATTATGCAGGATCCTATCCCACAGCACGGAACGTCACCTGGAAATCCACAAATTTCAAAACCATTTTGACCTGGCAGCCCTCACCGAGCGATTACTTGTACACCGTGGAGTTCTCTGTGTAAGTCCTTCTTTTCAAAGCATGTCTGGAAAAAACCACGCACCTCCACGTGAAAGCCCGGCAGTACACGCATGTGTTGTACATTTTACTACAGTACGTCCGTTCTGCGGGCAACAGGGACACAAAAGTGTGATGAGAGGAAAAGGGAAGATGTGTGCAGGGAATGGCAGCGTTGTGTCTGTCCAAACAAGACATGGGCATGTGGAAACTCGTACTGGAGAAGAAAATGCCTTTCATGCTCACACTACACAGATCTTCTCTACTGTAGACATCCACGAGTAGTATGTTGTACACGACAATGCAGACATGTAGTATTGCGTACTGTACTTACGCATGTGTACGGTGAAGCCATCCAGCCTGTGCGGTATAGAGAAAGGAGAGAGAGGAAAACAAACACACATAGTCCATTGTATTAAGATGCAAATATTTGTTGCTACAAATGATTAGGACTATACATATTTACTAAACACTGACTGTTATGTTGATTTTGTGGGTCAAATCTTTGCAGGCTTGGCAGGAACAGAGAGAGGAACAGAAATTGCATACGAACTGCAACGAGTACGTGTGATCTGACGGCTTCCCTGACCGACGTCAATGCTTGCTATGCGGCCTACATCCTGTCTGAGCCCCCACTGGGAGTGACCTCTGACCTCACCGAGTTCCCCTACACAAAATCATCCACATTCTGTCCCTACAAGGACAGTAAGTATTTGTTAATAACATATCAGTATTACCTGCCATTGACCGGCGACCAGTCCGGGGGGTGCCCCGCCTCTCGCCCAAAGTCTGCTGGGTTAGGCTCCAGCATCCCTGCCACCCTAATGAGGATAAGCGGTATAGAAAATGAATATCAGTATTACTATATATACTGCATTATATAGAGCAGGGCTCTCCAACAAGGAGTTCGTGAGCTAGCAGTAGCTTGCCACTTGTTAGAGAATATTTTTCAAAATAGTATTTTTAGAATTGCCAATAAAGTTAATAAAACACAATTACCTTTATTTTGGTCAAAATCGCTGAAGAGTAGAACTGATTTTGTGAGATTAAGATGGGATATTTTTCGTTTAAGAGAGAGCCACAGTGATTGATAATACAGTAATCCCTGATCATTAATTGGTTGTAGACCTGACCGTGATATGTGAATTTCTGCAAAGTAGCATTCAATATTAATAAATGTAATAATTTTGTAGTTAGAACATAAAAAACCTGTTTGACATTTTCCAGATCTGTTTTTTAACATTATTAGAACCCTTTAGACATGAAATCACATCCTTATAGTCACCTTTACACTCCTATTATTCTGTTTACATCACATTGCACGGACTACAGGATAACTGCAGGAACACAAGAGTCAGCCGCCACTATCATAGCAAGTTACCGGGTTAACTAGTTAGTTTCTCTAATTTACTATTCTAAACTTTAAAGTGTTTCAAACAGAGTGGGGAAGAAGGATAAAGTAAGAAGTCAAAACTTACATCTTCCACACAGAACGACAGAAGAACCGTTTTTTTTTTCAGCCATGGCATCTCAGTCTCAGTCATGGCATGTTGGCTTGGCAGCCTGTCTCCAGGCCGTGTAAATGCTCATCAATGTAGCCTTACAGATGCCTTCTGAGCAGAATAGCACATATTACTTGTCTTTCAATGTTTTTTGACTAATAATAGGCCATAGCCAACCACAAAATGGACTTTATTTATTGTTTTTTTTTTTCTAAAAATGCGACAGAGCAATGTTTGAACCGCAATATAGCAAGGGACGACTACAAATGATATGCAAGTGGCAGGGCACGAGGCAGGATTGGAACCGCACATTAAGCGTTGTTTACACACTATAAACTTTGCAATCCTACCTGTACTTTGTCCTCCCAGTGTCTCTTGTTTGATTATTTCCATTGATTCTAAGTAGAAGCTGTAGTAATTTTACATTTGATTAAACTTACTTAGGATTTTTCTGATGAAAACACAATTGCTGCATAAGAGTTCTTTAAATGTGTGATAGTAGCATCTTGTTTGGAATTGCATCAAATCATTATCATTGCTTGCATAATATTGTGAGCAAGGCATGCTGATGTTGCAACTAGCAGACATTTGTGAGACAATCCCACAAAGGATACTGGGTGGAAGGCAGTGCTCTCAGCAACGCTACAATATAATTTGGCAGTGATGTTTGCGGAGCTGACAAACCAACCAATCACAGTGGGGTATAGCGCTCTAAGGGGCGTGACATCGACTGGGCTTGAGGCAAGCAGAGAGACATTTTTCAATGAGTGAAAGTTAACGCTGCGTTGCCATGGAGAATTGTCTTCTGTGCCTGGCAATGCAAATTCGGACATTTGTCCCAGCGTGCTGTTCACGTCCAAAAAAAGTGTTTTAAGTTGTTGCCCAGCGTGACATTATCTTCCTCTCCAAATAAATCAAAGTGATGCTTGCGCGGCAAGATAAAAGAAGCGCGAGGAACTCGTTGGTGTGGTCTGCGGTCAGCTGGGGGCCACCCATCTTGTTCAGAGTGCAGATCGCATTGATGGATTTGTAGCTTTTTTATTATTTTTTCAAATCACACAGCGTAGCCTACATTGGGGTGTGCGGGAGTGGAATTGATGGGAGGGACATTTATAGGGCTGCACCGTTCTCCATGCATCGGCTAAACACGACACCCCGGGTGAAGTAAATTGCAGTATATTTCACAGCCCCAAATATGTCTTTTTCTAAACAAATGCTCGGCTATGTGAGAGGAAGCGCTGCCAGGTCCCGAGGAATAAAAAGTAGGCATGAGAAGCCATTTTCATGCAAAAAACACTGACTGAGGTTAAAGAAATGTAAAATGTATCTGACACCTGAAATTTATTACTGATTTAAATACTTTCTAGTTCTTAATTTAGGTATTTGTTGATCGATTGATTGTAGTTTTGTAGTGAAAACAGTTAACAGTACTGCATGTTCCATACAAATTGACTACCAAAGAAGGGATGTACCAGAGGAAAGTTATACGACTTTACACCAAAGGGTGCACAAAAAGGGTCCCTGTTCATTTTATTTTGTGTTTGTTTATTACTTTGATTGACATTTTTATTAGTAGTTTTGCACACAACTTGTTTACACCAGTGTCCTTGTCTATCTTATTTTGTGTGAAAATTTAAAAAAAAAAAGATGTTTGAGAATATTGGATTTTTAAATTTTTTTCATTAAAATTGCGTTAGTGTGTGTGCATGTGTGCCGAGGCTGCGGCCTAGTCTCAGCCAGACTCGGCGGCCCCAAGATAAATTGAGTTTGAGATCCCTGTTCTGTGTAGCGCTACAAAATGCAAAAAGAAGAAATGGGAATGGGACATAAATATTTAGAGAATTGCAACAAGCATCCTTCCTTCCATTTTCTTCCGCTTATCCGAGGTCGGGTCGCATGAGCAGCAGCCTAAGCAGGGAAGCCCACACTTACCTCCTCCCGGCTGATCCCGAGGCGTTTCCAGCCCAGGTGAGAGACATAATCTCTCCAACGTGTCCACCTACCGGTTGGACGTACCCTGAACACCTCCACAGGGAGGGGTCCGGGAGGCATCCTATTCAGACGCCCGAGTCACCTCATTAGGCTCTTCTCAATGCGGAGGAGCAGCGGTTCTATCCGAGTCTGTCCCGGTTTCTCACCCTGTCTCTAAGGGAGAGGCCAGCCACTCTGCAGGGAAGACTCATTTCGGCCTGATGTTGTCCTTTCGGTCACTGCCTAAAGCTGATGACCATATGTGAGGCTGTTCATCAGCCGAACAAAAGTGTGAACATAACCAATGTGAACTTTACTTTGCTCGAGGTCAGATTTCTTTTTGAGTGAGAACTTGTCCCTCTTCTCTGAATATGAATGAATCTCGAGCTTCTGCACTATCCTGCAAAAATGTACCCAGCCCCATTTCCATCTGCAACAGCATTAAAGTACTTTTTTGGCTGAATGTGACGCTTAAGGTTGTCCAGCTTCCATTCGGTGCATGCTGTTTCCTCCAAAAACTAGCTAACTACCTAGCTCAGCTCCGCAACACGTTTTTCTGAGCAACATCTTCTGTTTGTATTCTTCTTCTCTTCGCACATACTCCAACAGCCATTCCACCTTTAAAGAATTCTGTTTTCAAACCGTAATAAGAGTGAAGCCGCAAAATTCCAACCGGGATAACTGTATATATTTAGTTGATATGAATTGTTATTATGATGCAGTTTAGTCAGATTATACATATGAATTATTCTTATGATTCTGGTTCTACTTATGCAGCTGATATTGGCGGAGTGGATTTCAAGCTAGAGGTGAGCAAGGACAAGAAGAAGACATGGCTGTTGGTGACAGACCCACTGACTGCTTTGTTTCAAGAAGATCAGCAGCTGAACATCAGGGACGTTTTTTCCGACAAGTTACAGTATAAAGTTACTTATCGTAGGAACAAGAGCACTGGCAAGGTACATTTCATGAGTCAGCAAATCAGCCTCATACTGACTCATACTGACTTTCCTCTGTTTCTAGAAAGTGTACTTCTCAAAAAGCAACATAATGGAAATACCGGATCTGGATCACGGGGAAAGTTACTGTTTTTCGATTCAGGCCTTCATTCCGAGCCGAAGCATCGACAAACAGCTAGGAAAGCCCAGCCAAACTCAGTGCTCCGAGGACCACACACAAAGCCTACTTGAAGGTAATCAATTATATCATATTCACATCAGGTTTTACACCGTTGGATCATTTATTGTTTACAGCAGTGTGAGGTAACTTGGCCGTAATCAAGGAGCAGACAAGCACCTTTCTGTTCTCCACTTTTCTTTTGTAACCTCCTCGATTTTGACCTCTTTATTCGGGTTCTGGATGCGGGGGCAGCGGTCTCGATAGGGTTAGTCAGTAAGCCCGGACTTCCCGGTCCCCAGGCACCTCTTCTAATTCCACCGGGAAGCGTTGCCAGGCCGTTCTTTCCAGTGTGCCCGATGTCCGCTCCGGAGTCTCCTGGCTACGCTGGAACACCTCACAAGGCAGGCAATTCAAACTAGATCCGAGCCACCTCCACTGATGGGAACTTCCTCACGCTCCAGCCTGCCCTCGTGAACAGGACCCTGAGATTCTTAAACTCCTGCACCTAAGGCATGACCGCACTCCCAACCTGATGGGTGGAACCAACCCTTTTCTGACTGAGAACCATGACCTCAGGATTGGGTTTGACTCTCATCCCAGTAGCTTCACACTGAGCTGCAAACCACCCCAGTAAACGCTAAAGGTCACAGCTTGATGAGGCCACCAGAAACACATTAACTGTGTACAGCACAGATCCTAAGGCCTCCGAACTGGAGCATCTTAATGCCTTTGGTGCGTAGAGCGTAGTCCATAAACAGGAATAGACCGGGTGGCTTAGGGTTGGGCTTACTGCTAGCAATGTGAACCGGGCTCCTGCTCCGATTAGGCCGAATGGGACCCAGTAGCATGCCACCAACCCTGTATATGGAGCACCCCCACCACAAAAGACCACAAATGTGGACTTGTTGGGCAAACTCCCAGTGGGAAGTGAACATTTCTAGATTCCTGGTGTTTTTTTAAGGGAACCAGGTATAAATTAATTATTGGTATAAAAAAAGCAAACAACAATTCATGGCAAAGGCATTCACATCTTATTTGAATAAAGTGTCAACTGCGATTGACTGGCGACCAGTCCAGGGTGTACACCGCCTCTCGCCAAATCATATCTGCTGGGATAGGCTCCAGCATCCCCGTGACCCTAATGAGGAAAAGCGGTATAGAAAATGGATGGATGGATGGATGGGTGCAACAGTCAGTATAAATCTGATACGAAATTGAAGAGGATGAAGTAAACTACCAAACAAACATGTTTACCAATGAAAAAACCCTACGAAAAACAATTACAATTTTAAGGACGTCCACGTGGACTCTCCTAACAGAACGTGCAGGAATAGCGTCAGATTATTGAATCGCTAAAATACGGGGAATGTACACATTGTATGGGAATGTGCGTCCCATACAACACGCATGGCTAAACAGTTGATGCCAAATCAAAGTGATACTCAAGTAACGTTTGACGTCAGCGTTAAAGAAAACAAACATCTAATGAAGCCTGCCATGCATAAATCCAATGCTTTATTTCCTAGTATCAATGCATCCGATTGATTACCTTTTGAATGATCATCATGCATTTCTTTGAGCGGTTGCCCTCTGGCAGGCGATACAGGTCCATACCGGCTCGAACAGGCAGACTTAGGGACAGTTTCTTTCCCAAAGCTGTTAACATACTCAACTGCCCTTTGCACAACTTTTCATTTGCACCACATCCAACACTCGGTATGCTACTTGTCGCTGCTCTCACTGTTTGTCTGGCTCTACACTCAGTGAGTGTGAATGTGTCCTTTATAGCTGAGTAGTTTGTAGCTTTTCTTAGTACATTTACACTTTTATGCTGCGTGCACCTTGAAGGGAGGCTTTAAATCTCATTGTATGGTGTATAATGGCAATTCTATACATCGATGTAGGGGACGAATCGTTACACTCTTATTGTACAGCAGTACTTGTCTGTGTACAACAAACACATTGTCGTGGTTGTGCACACACAGTACTTGCTGTGCGTGTGTGTGCGTGAATACAACATCTCATCAACTGATTGTGTTTTTCCAACAGTGTATTCATTGGGCGTGATTGCAGGTGGCATCCTCCTTGTTTTGCTGCTGATCATTGTCGTCACCGTCGTAACAATCGTGTGCTGCAGGCGCAGGAAGCAACGTGAGAAAAGTGAGAAAGAAGGCGTTCCACTACAACGTGTGTAATGTTTTTCATCTCAGTCCACAACACCAGATGGACATTACAGATTTAATTTCCTAACACAGGAATCAAAAGTAGAGTTTCTGTGAAACTGCCGGTGAAGAGTGTTATTCATCAGGTCATTCAATGCCCTGCCAAGTTCTGTGAAACCGTTTTTGTCTGACAATGTCTTTCTCGCACAGTAGAAATGATCATTAAAAAGAAAATAACAATGTTGTGTTTATATGTTTGTCAGTTCATCATTCCAATAACTTTCCAATAACTTCATGGCTTCACATGGAACGCTTATTATGACCTTTCCACATACTGCTTTGAAAATGTGAATGTCGAACACACGAGATGAGACGATGCATGAGATTGGGTCTTCCAGACAAGACGAAACAGGATTTTCAAATTAATTTAGGAAAAAAGTACAATGAAAGAATATGACTGGACAACTTTTTTCACAAAATACTCCAGATGTGTTTTGAAATGTCCCACAAATTGATGCGATATTATTTGGACAGCAAAAAAAATACATATAAACATTACATATGTATGTACACATACATGTATGTATATATACACACACATGTATATATACACACGTATATATACAGACGTATATACACATGTATGTATATATACACACATGTATATATACACACGTATATATACAGACGTATATACACATACATGTATGTATATATACACACACGTATATACACATATATACATGTGTATATATATGCATGTATATGTATATATGCATATATAGATATGCATATCTATACACAGTATTGATGTATCTTATACATATGCATGCATATATATATACATATATTCATTCATTCATTTTCTATACCGCTAATCTTCATTAGGGTCACGGGGATGCTGGAGCCTATCCCAGCAGACTTTGGCCGAGAGGCGGGGTACACCCTGGACTGGTCGCCAGTCAATCGCAGGGCACAAATAGACAAACAAACATTCACACTCACATTCATACCTATGGACAATTTAGAGTCGCCAATTAAGCTAACATGCATGTTTATGGAATGTGGGAGGAANATATATATATGTGCATATATATATGTATATATATGAGCCACACTTTGCACACCCATGTGTGTTTGGCGAGCCATACTGTCTTGGTTTTGCCAGGAGGGCGAGGTTAGTTAGTTAGCAAGGTTGTTGCATTTTGGAGGGGTTTATGCAGATTCCAGACTAACATTGCACAGCAATTGAAGGTGAACCTCCGGTCTTACATACCCGTGCATCAGTGCAGAGGCGGAGTTGCATGCGGCAGATCAAGACTAACACTTCAGGCTTTTGACTTTTAATGTACACTCCTACTCGCTTTCAGTTGCCAGCACTCGTATTATATGTGTGAGGTGTGTTACTAAGTGTAAAGTTCTCGCAGACAAATCTAAATAGAACCACTCGGTCAGTAAGGGTGTTCTAGTCATGGTAGCCAAGCCATAGTTCACAGTCTGCCCTGTTCCCTCAAGAGAATCTCGCAAGATGTCGTGCCCTAGTGTTGATGGATGTATTCTATAATATATGAGGTAACATTGATCTATCACATTTCATCCTCACTGCACAAAAGTGAGCCCTTAGCGTCTTTCCACACCATGCTGCACCCCCACAAATCCCACAATCCTTATTGACTTATTAATAACTCCCAAATCACCTTGGTTTGGAATTGGTAAGATTTTTCAGTACATGATTTACAACATTCACGTTAATGCTCTAATACTAAAGTGTTTTTGTAATTTTTTTATTGAGCACTGCTTGTGATTACAAAGTTTTCAATCTGAATCTATTTAATTTTATGTTGTGTTTCCAACCTTGTCAAACTTGCGTAGTTCTGCTACTTTTGTGACTTTGAAACATTAACCTTGCTACTGAGAAAGCGATTCTGTTGGGACCAGTAATGTCATAAAATAAGATGGTCAAAGCACGTACATAACTAAAGGGATAGTTTGCATTTTTTGACAGTAGTGGGACCGGGGAAAATGACCAGGTCCTTTAAACCCAAATAATAAAGCTCACGTCCTGAATTAGACGGTTCCACCTCCTATGCGGGCCCCTCTGGGCTGGGGGTGTTTCGCCTTCCTGGCCCCCCNAGGAATGCTGCCTATGACTCCAAAAACACCGTCCCCACCGTCAAATATGGAGGTGGAAACATTATGCTTTGGGGGTGTTTTTCTGCCAAGGGGACAAGACAATTGCACCGCAACAAAGGGAGGATGGATGGGACCATGTACCGTCAAGTGTTGGGTGAGAACCTCCTTCCCTCAGTCAGGGCATTGAAAATGGGTCGTGGTTGGGTATTCCAGCATGACAATGATCCAAAACACACGGCCAAAGCAACAAAAGATTGGCTCAAGAAGAAGCATATTAAGGTCATGGAGTGGCCTAGTCAGTCTCCAGACCTTAATCCCATAGAAAATCTGTGGAGGGAGTTGAAGGTTGGAGTTGCCAAACATCAGCCACAAAACATTAATGACTCGGAGAGGATCTGCGAAGAGGAGTGGACCAAAATCCCCCTGAGATGTGTGCAAACCTTGTGGCCAACTACAAGAACCGGCTGACCTCTGTGATTGCCAACAAAGGTTTTGCCACCAAGTACTGAAGCACGTTTTTTAAATGGATCAAATACTTATTTCCTTCCTGGAAATGCTAATTAATTTGTAACTCTTTTTGAAACGCATTTTTCTGAAAGGATGGTTGCGGGTAAATTGTAAATGTATATAAACTGTGTTCCAAATTATCATACAAAACATTCTTATCTGAGTTTGCTAAACAGTCAATATAAATGACATCATCATCATACGTCATAATTTTCAAGTCACCAACCTTTAGAGGACAATGTAAATGTTATTGAACAAAGCGCCCAATGATAGCAGTATTCATTTCACTGGTTGAGAATGGAAAATGGTAATTTATTGAATTTGCAGCATAAGGTCATTTCAATAACTAACATTTCAACAGGCCAAGTTCTATGTTAACACAAGATCCCTTCTTTGACATAACCCTCACAAGTCTTACATTGAATTTGAGGTTTTTGGATTGTTTCTGGTTGAATTTTTTTATTGCAAGATGTCAGAATAGCCTCCAGCAGCTGCTGTTTTGTTGTGATCTGCCTCCCATTCTCATAGATTTTTTGTTTGATGATGCTCCACAGGCTCTCATTTGGTTTGAGGTCAGGGGAAAAATGGGAGCCAAACCGTGAGTTTCTCTCCTTTATGCCCATAGCAGCCAATGACATAGAGATGTTCTCTGCATCACGACATGGTGCATTGTCACGCATGAAGATCATTTTGCTACAGAAGGTACGGTTCCTCTTACTGTACTATGGAAGAAAGTGGCCAGTCAGAAACTCTACACACGTCAGGTCATTTTCACACCTTGAATGACCATAAGGGACATACCCGCTCTCTCCCAATGATTCCCATTTAAATTATGACTCCGCCACCTCCTTGCTGATATCACAGCCTTGTTGAGATGTGCCGGCCATCTACTTCATCCATCCGGCTCATAAGTAAAGAGGATTGTTTGAAAACGAATCTTCATGTATTTGTTGGCCCACTGCATCCGTTTCTGTGTGTGACTATTGGTTAGGGGTCGCCAAATTGTAGATTTATGAATAACTGCAAGCCTCGGGAGAATCCTACACCTTGAGGTTGATGGGACTTCAGAGGCACAAGCAGCTTCAAATACCTGTTTGCTGCTTTGAAATGGCTTTTTAGCAGTTGTTCCCTCGAGTCAATACATTTGTCTGGCAGAAAACGTCCTCATTATGCCTGCACAGCACCATTCTGGCTGTCGTCTGAATCCGCCACACATTTCTTCACTGTACGATGATCACTTCTTGTGAATGATTATCTTTTCATGCCTTGTCCAAGGCATTGCAATATTTGACACTTTTGTCAGCAGAAATCCTTTTTCTTTCCCATACTGATTGAAATCTGTGTCATGCTTAATAATGTGGAACATGTTTTAAGTAGTTTTTATTTAGGCTCACCTGGCAAACTAATTCAGTTGCTGCTGCTGACCGAAATTGATATCAGTAATCCAATGAACCCCCAAAACACAATGCCATCCATGAATTTAAGTGAAAAACATAAAAAATGACTATACTAAGTCATATTTGCATAATCATTTGGAATACAGTGATTGATGGTGTTGCATATACAGACTTGTCCATCCTGGACTCATGTAGTGGGATTTCCTAAATAATGAGCTCTGTTCAGATGCCAGAACTGAACAATGTTTCCATTTTTCACCAAGAGCTACACAAATAGCACAAACACAGAAGAAATAACCACACAACCTCTTAACCACAGCTTTATGTCCACAGTCAAAATTTTACTTTACAAATCAAGAAGAAAAACTCATTTATAATTGGGGGTTGCAACATTTTTTCTTGTTATTTAATACAAACTCATGGTCTGATCATCATCTTATGATTTTAGAAACAACATAAGCAGCTACTTTGTGATAGCAAACAGTTCCATTTGATCAGCACTAAATTAAAAAAAACAATCTATTCAGCTACAAATGATGTTCATCAGTGAAACTTTTACACAGGATGAAAATATGAATAATTAATTGGCTTGTTGGATTCAAATGTTCAGGCAGAATGTACATTTTACGAAGATGGATACAGGTGGTCCTCAAGGTACAACGTTCCCTGGTTACGAAGGTGCTTGCATAAATAAGTTAAAACCCTCATTTTGGTCTTCAAACACTAGACTAGACTCCATGGGAACTAGCAGATGAACACACACTGCACAGTGCAACACTGCACTTTATTCCTCGTCTTGCATGCAGTGGATGAATATTACCAGCTACTGTATATGACAGCATGACCTTGCTAATAACTTTTTGCCCTGTATGGAGAACTACATTAGGTTACATACAGTAGTGGTCCCCAACCTTTTTATCACCGTGGACTGGTCAACGCTGGACCATTTTGCTGTGGCCCAGTTGGGGGGTGGGATTTTGTAAAGGGGGGTGCTGAAAGTGCTGAATCTTGCTAAAGCGATAAAGAGGTAGTTGGGGACCACTGACTTACAGCACATGCAGTGGTTGAACTTTGACTGTGCAGTGCAACAATGCAGTGTGCAACTTGTCTTGCATGCAGTGCATAGATATTAGCAGCTGTATGACATAAGGATAACATTGCTAATTATTTTTTGGTCTTCATGATGTCTCCCAAGCATAAGGAAGCAGAGCTACCTAGCTTGAAGTACTTCACGCCTGCCAACTTCACAAACTAAAAAGTAAAGCGGGGGGTGGGATGGTGATATTTTTATATATTTTGTTAAATTTTCAAAATGGCTTAAAAAAAAGTATAAGAATGTTTTTTTCTGATATTTAAAAACAAATATTTGTGTTATTAATATGTTTTTACCTTACTTTTTGCGCAGTTTTTCTTTTTTTTTTTTTTTTTTTTTTTGTTTCATTTTATTTTTGCATTCTGCCGTGGACCAATAAAAATGGGCATCAGGTTGCAAATGGCCCCTGAGCTGCACTTTGGACACCCTTGTTTTTATCGCTCTTGGTCACGGTTGAGTGTGTGATGTCAACTCTGTGAGCAGAACTATTTAACTTGTTAGCTGTTTTGTAGAAAGTCAACGATGATAATTAAACACAGCTGGAATTAATCGATGCATTATGATACAATAGTATTTTTTATTTATTAAAAAATAATAAAAGTAAAAATGAGACGGCGTTTGTGGAGGTGGGCTGTCATATGAGTAATGAGACACAGGAAATAATGTGCTGCAAGTCTTATGGTTTTTTTGGAGGTGCACGTCATGTTACGGGCAGAGACGGAACTCCACACTGACATTGCTACATCTAACATATTGTATATGTGATCAAATATATCACAAAATGAAAACATTGAAAATCTCAAACAGTTAATTTAAATTGCTTATTTTTCAGATCAAAATTCCTATTTCCACTAACATCACAGTCTAGGAAAGGAACACGTGCATAGCCTGAGGACCGCCTGTAACATCTGAGATGTTAAGGCAACAATTTGTGTCACATTTCAACCTGCATTAGCTTATTGGGAGGTCATCATGTGTTATCTCCTATGTAAGATCAAAAAGGTCTCTAAGACATTTTATCCTCAAGAATCATGAGCACTAACATATGTAGTCCTGTAATACATGTATTATGTATCTTCTTGTACCTCCAAAGACAGAACACAAAGTAATCATTTCTTCAGTGTACTAGATGACACCATTATGTTAATTAGTCATTCTATTGTCAACACTCATTTCTGTGATGACAAAAATATATTCCATATTCCATGTTATGCGAGTCCAGACTCACCAGGCAACTAAGAGCCAAACTCCACAGTCTCTTCTGTGATGGCTTGAAATTCATAGCTTCCTCTGCCATCCATGTGCAGGTAGTACTTTGTGGAAAAAAGTTAATAAGGGATACACACAAAGTTAAAAAGCATCAAATATATCAATATATCACTGATAAACTATTATGCCTAACCATCAACACTACGATATTTACTATACAGTATTTATACAGTACATACAGTTTGTATACAGTACTTATCATGCATAAATAATGCATGAATGTCATTTTGGGATCATGCTGTCCTCAATGAACCACAGCTCCCCTGCAGCATTCATGCAGCCTTGCCTGACTTGTAGACCCAATTCACCCATGTTGCTACAATAACGGCTGTGTTTTCAATCTTTATATTCAACTTTACCTTCTACAGTAGTGTCCCTTGCTGTCACATAAATGCTGAAACGATAATGTGTAATCATATGGTGTACACACAGCCTCAATAATTGCTTAGCAAGTTTCACCTGGACCAGATGCTTTTTGTGGCCATCTACCAACTTCTGAAATTATTGGGGCTTTTCTTGTCAGGATTGGTAGTTCATTTAAATGTATACAGCTTAGTAGTTAAACGTTCAATAGGGTTGAGGTCAGGGCTTTGATTGACAGTTCATCCAGTCTTCTTTCCCACCTTGACTCCTCCAACCATACTTGTTGTCATTGTGGTGTTCAGTGTGAAACTCAAGTGTTTCTAGTCCATTGCAGGCTTACGTGTGTATCTCAAATGATCCTGACACACTTCTAATCAATCACTTCATCAGCAGGAGTAAGACTAGAGCCCTTATTTACAATCAAATGTCAGCCGTTCATCACACCAACATTACTTTAGGCTTCCAATACTTTGTGGAAAGTCTGTTTATTCATTCAGCGATGCTAGTTGCACGAGCATTCCAGTGCACAAAGCTAGGCCCATAACGGAATGCTTGCATGGGACTTGTGTGGAATGAACCTGACCTCAATCCCACCAAACCAACTTTGGGATGAACAAGAATGGATATAGCGAGTCCAACATCCTAACAGATGGACCCACGTCTTGTAGAAAGTACCAAATGAGTGTTTGGTGTAACTACATGTTCTTGCATTTTCACTTTCCTTTGTATTGTTGTCTTTGCATGATTCCAACTGTCAAATGTGTGGGTCATGACATTAGTGAATGTGGGGGATAATTGTCATGTTGATCATGCATATTATTCCGAATGCCTTCCTCAATAGGATTCAATCAGTCCAAAGATAGAAATTATTTTTTGTTACCTCATGGTGCTTCCAAAGAGACTTTCTGTGAGACACCGTAAACAAAGTGATGCCCACCTACAAAACAAAGACTATATGTGACCATTTTCATCCAAGTTCCTCTGTTGGATGACATTTTTCACAAAGCGTAGGGTCTTCTTTGCAAAATGGCTCTCAATCAGTCATACAATAAGCATTCTCTGAGCAAAGCCCACCTAATACATAATATCAAGAACATTTCTTGAAATAAGACTAAATTCAAGTTACAATATCCTGTCTCGCATCGGATGCTGTTTATATCTTGCCATTGGCTAAACATCCTGGTTTGGAAAGAAACTGTACCATCCTGCAGTGGCTGTAGATGTAGTCTTCCACATCCACACTCACAGCACTGGTGCACTCATCCAGAATAGCAAACTGGGGCTTGTGGTAGAATAGTCGGGCCATCTACAAAGGTGAATTAAAAAAACAAAACACACAAATCAGTCATGCTTCGCCTGAAGACATTAAAATGCACTTAATATGCATGTAATGTTTACCCTTGAGAGCCAAAACACTGCTAAAATGTTCTAGAAATACAATGTTTTTCTGGACTTACAGTGGGGGTAACACGTATTTGATACATGTTTTAAAAGATTGTGATGATTTTTTAAATGATTTCATGTTATTTTAACACGGGATTGTCAATGAAATGAAATTATTTGGTTCCAAACAAGTGACTAAACTAATGAAGAGTAAAACTACAGTATAAACAGACAGAAAAGATGATAACTTACGGCCATCCTCTGCTTTTCTCCTCCACTGAGAACATCCATCCAGTCCTGCACAGAGTCCCAACTGCCCTCCCTCTGCAAGATGTGGCCCAGTTGAACGTTGTCCAAGTAGTCCTTTAATACCTGGACCAAGAAACACACATATTACCTAACGTCCACTCACGTTTGCAGTCCTTGAACACATCATGTGTGACGCAGATTAAGACCTATGTGTAGATGTTTCTCAGACACTGCAAAGACAGTTGTGTATTCAGTTGTGTATACTTCCTTTCACCTCGCCCTTGTTGAAAAATGTTAATGCTGTGCATAATTCCAGACGTGCGCTTTAATAATGTTAGCTCTACGCTGCTGTGCATTTTCGCTTGGTGCTCAATCTCACATGTCTATTTGGCTCAGTAATAAGCCTTGTATTTAATTAAATTAACTTTTTTCTGTACGTTATGTGGTTTTGTTTTCATTATTACTTATAGTTACTATATTTACGTGTAACATTAGTTGCATTGTACTGATTTCTTCCATGTTGCCGACCAGAGCACAGCAAAAAGCAAAAAAACATTACCACAGCTTGTCACCACTTAATACCATCACATACTCAATACCCATACAAATACAAATCAATTCATCAAACAACCCAGGAAATATCCTACCCCTCTAAAAACTTCTCAATTTGAAATTAGTAGCCAATATGTGCAGTTGAAAAATAAGATACATGATTTTGATGTCTGATGTAGATAGATGTCTGATGGGGTACGTGACTGTGAAAAGTTTGGGAAACACTGACCTAAGGACATACACACAAACGTCCAAGTAGTCCGTTAATACCTGCAAGTTTTCAAATGCTTTGCATTCAAACTGATCATTCGTGCTATGAGACGTTTACTTATTTAATCTCTCCTGTCCTGGTGTTTTATTGCAGTTTCACTGACTGTTTCATTTTAAGTGTTTTTTTTTAATTTGGGGAGGCAATTATTAAATGAGGAATTCATGTAGATGCAGGTGAGTGAGTGTACAGTAGGTTCAACTTGTGGATTATTGTGAGTCTATTTTATTTCTATCATGATTTCTGCCATTTATCATGAATAAACTAGAAGGAGTAGGGTTGTCACCAAATCAATAAATCGATTAAACTAAAATAAAAGGCTCCAGCATACCTGCGACCCTAATGAGGATAGAAAACGAAGGAATGAAAACTAAATACATTTTTTTTTTAACTAAATAAACTAACGCAATAATTTTGCCGGCTGCAATAAATTGACATGTGCATGTGTGTGTGTGTTTGTTGGCGCTAAAGAGAGTACACACAAAGTGCAGCAAGAGGGTGTCGTGAGGACTAACAAGCAAACGCAAATGGATGGGTTACCAGCAAGTGACAGTATTCACAGGCGTACTAGCGACAATGCAATGACTTTTGCAGTGACCCGGCCCAACCCAGACACTACCTCCAGAAGCACCCCAGGTAAATTGAGTTTAAGACCCCGGTTATGAAAAATATTATTTGTAGCCATCTTGTCTTAAGTTTAGGATTTATAAATGTACAGCCATAAACATAATGTAGTCTGTGATTTAAAATTAGTAATGTCTAAGTAAAATAAATATTATATATCTCCTTTTCCAGTATTAGCCACAGTCTGGGATGGATAAATTAATCTACTGTAGTCCATCAGACCCAGGAAAATGCATTTTGTTTACTTTGTAAATTTAAAGAAATAAAACTGTTGATCAGTTAAAATATTAAACCAATTAGTTGTTCATTATTTAGTGAAATGTTTTATTCTCTCGTGTATTTGTACTTGTTCTTTAACCAAGCAAAAATATGTTTTTTTCTATTACTCTAGTAATAGAAAAAGTAAAAAAAAGTAATTAGTCAAGTACATTTTCAGTAGAATACTCAATTACTAAAATATTCGATGCAGCTGCAGCCCTAGAGGAGTTATTGTATTACTGTTATTTAATGACATGTGCATGTGCATGGAATCGTTCTGTGGGAAAGGGATCAATTGCATTGATACAAGTTAAATGTGCCGTGCATAAAGTGTGAAGGATGTCCAAAAAACTAACATGATCTGAGATTCCTTTCTTCCTTTGGTCTTCATAGGTGTCAGGGTAAATCACTTGGTCTCTCAGAGAACCAAGAGTCATATAGGGTCTCTAGGAAATGAAAAAAACCCAACTGTCAGTGAACATGATGAAGGTTTGACCTGATATTTCAGCAAGATATAATGAGTTGGTTTAGGGTACCTGTGGAACGTAGAAGAGCTTCCCTCTCTCTGGTTTAGTCAGTTGTCCTCCAAACAGAGGCCATAGCTAAAAATAAATAAATATTTTAAATCCAAATATTTTTAAATCATTTTCTCCTATTAGGAGTCACAGATGAGCTGGAGTTTATCCCAGCTGGCTTTAGGCAAGACTTGGGCTACACCGTGGTCACACAGCAATTACTTAAGCTCATCTTACATTACACAGAGTGATAAAAAAGGTGAATACTCTTACCTCTCCAAGGACTCTGAACAGCGAGCTCTTGCCACAACCATTTGGTCCACACACAAGAACATTGGTGCCAGAACTCACCTTTCGTGGGGAGGAAAATAAAGGTATGTAGATTATTATAGTGAACACTTATTGTACCTGATTACCGTTAATTACAATTACATCAGCAATTTGGATTGTGTACTATTTAGATGGAAGAAAAGTCATTTCAAGATCATCACCACCACCAGATTTGCAGAATGTAATCTTAGCCGAAAGAATCATTTTAGGGCAAGTGTACTACCTCAAATGTGAGATCCCTGATGAGGATGTCTCCATTTGGTGTTGCTAATGGGGTATGCTCAAATCTGCAAAATTGAGATAAAACAATTTAACCGTGAAAAATGAAAATGAGAGAAATGAACACTTACTTGATGATGTTATCGCGGTTGATGATTTTACCACTTCCAGGCACTAGTATATTTCTTTCTGTTGTGTCAGATTCTACAGTTAAAAATTCAAAATAAAAAAGATTTAGTCAAAGATCAGTCCTATATGTTTAATCGGAATGTTATTTTATGCCTGCTAATTGTTCCTACTACATAGAAAACATGAAATGTTGAAGAGCTGTGTATTCTTGCATTGGAAGATAATAGTGTGTGAATTGTGCTAATACAAGGACAACAGCTGATGTTAAACAAAAAAACACAACGTACCCTTCTCTTGCTGGGAAACCATGGTGCGCTCATATTTCCCCAAATTTAACTCCTTCAGGACTTTCATCAGCTCAGTGATACGAGCTGTGAACCTGCAGGGGTAAGCAAAGACAATAACCACGTCATAAGAAACAATGTGGAATGAAACCAGAAGTGTGTAATTATTATTAGCTGTTACATACTGCATACAATTATACCATAACCCTCATAACATACAGTATATGTGATCTCAGTTCTTACTGATAAAACATTGACTGTGTGAATATTTGCCAAATATAATGTCACCATCAAATGTTCATAGTTGTAAATTTATTTATTTCTATTCTTGTTTGTCTTGACCAGCATCCTAACAGCTGAATGGGAGTCAAGCTGCCTTTAAGTGCTGAGCAAAATTGCTTTGCCAAGGGAAACTTCATAATCCAAATGAAATCCAAATCCCTTGACATTTGACTGCATTTATTATGGATTTTATTAAGCCACATTTCGATGCCGGACCCGACTTTAGGAGGGATGGGTGGGGGGTGGGGTGGGAGATATAAAAAAAAGGGAATACGGAAAAAGGGTGCAGAAGAACCTCACAAACATATTTCAACCATATTATAAACAATAACAACCATGATAACCACAATATCCGCAACAACCAGAAAAGTCACAGAGCAAAATGAGAAAAGAAGGAAAAAAATAATAAGCGAGCTGCCTCAAGACACGGTGCCATACCACCATACCAGGCCGCCGTGAAGGCCCCCCAGCCCATCAGTAGCTGTCACAGCCACAGCCCTATGCCCAGGCACACACCCACACACGATGGCCCTCCCCCCAGCATTGCAGCCGGCTATACCGACACACTCCCCTCGAGCTGCCCCGCCCCAGGTGGCGTCCAAGACACTGGGGTGTAAAAGGACTCCCTAATCCCCCCCCCCGCCCACCTAAGGGTGTTACGAGGTGTTAGATGTGTGTGTGTGTGTGTGTGTGTGTGTGTAGGCAGTTAAAATTGAGGAGTAAGACCAATAAAATTGAAATGTTTATACTCCAATATCGGATATTCCCTGTCCGTATTATAGCATTAGGTACAGTGAGGGAAATAACTATTTGAACCCCAGCTGATTTTGTAAGTTTGCCCACTAACAAAGAAATAATCAGTCTATAATTTCAAAGGTAGCTTTATTTGAACACTGAGAGACAACAATGACAAAAAAAATCCAGCAAAATGCGTTTCAAAAAGAGTTATAAATTAATTTGCATTTCCATGAAGGAAATAAGTATTTGATCCCTTTGAAAAACGTGCTTCAGTGCTTGGTGGCAAAACCTTTGTTGGCAACCACAGAGGTTAGCCGTTTCTTGTAGTTGGCCACAAGGTTTGCACACATCTCAGGGGGAATTTTGGCCCACTCCTCTTTGCAGATCCTCTCCAAGTCATTCATGTTTCGTGGCTGATGTTTGGCAACTCCAACCTTCAACTCCCTCCACAGATTTTCTATGGGATTAAGGTCTGGAGACTGACTAGACCACTCCATGAACTTAATATGCTTCTTCTTGAGCCAAACTTTTGTTTCCTTGGTCGTGTGTTTTGGGTCATTCTCATGCTGGAATACCCAACCACGACCCATCTCACCCAACACTTGACGGTACATGGCCCCATCCATCCTCCCTTTGATGCGGTGCAATTGTCTTGTCCCCTTGGCAGAAAAACACCCCCAAAGCATAATGTTTCCACCTCCATATTTGACGGTGGGGACGGTGTTTTTGGATCATAGGCAGCATTCCTCCTCCTCCAAACACGGCCAGTTGAGTTGATGCTTAAGAGCTCAATTTTGGTCTCATCTGACCACAACACTTTCACCCAGTCTTCCTCTGAATCAGTCAGATGTTCAGTGGCAAACTTCAAACGGGCCTGTAGATGGACTTTCTTGAGCAGGGGGACCTTGCGGGCACAGCAGGATTTCAGTCCTTCACGGCGTAGTGTGTTACCAACTGTTTTTGT
>QODF01000079.1:2539153-2558683 GCA_024372805.1 Oostethus manadensis | reverse complement strand
TGTGTTACCAACTGTTTTTGTGGTGACTATGGTCCCAGCTGCCTTGAGATCATTGACAAGTTCCTCCCAAGTGGTTCTGGGCTGATTCCTCACCGTTCTCATTATCATTGAAACTCCACGAGGTGAGATCTTGCATGGAGCTCCAGACCGAGGGAGATTGGCTACCTGTATAAGATCCACCTGGGAGCTAGAGATCTTGCTGACGGATCAAATACTTAATTCAAAAACTCTTTTTGAAACGCATTTTTCTGGATTTTTTTTGTCATTGTTGTCTCTCAGTCTTCAAATAAAGCCACCATTGAAATTATAGACTGATCATTTCTTTGTTAGTGGCCAAACTTACAAAATCAGCTGGGGTTCAAATAGTTTTTTCCCTCACTGTATATACATATACATACAGTACTACCCTTTAAAAATCTTAAAATTGCTAGAATTGACCTTTTGCACATTTGGATTTCACTGAGATTTTAAGTAGAGCTACAATATGCAAAAGCAAGGAGGGTGAATGTGACAAAAGTACTTATAAAAAAGTAATTTATTGAAAACAATAATTAAACTGAAATGGGCTGTTGATCAGCTGATCAAAATTAAAACCATTGCTCAAAAAAGGACAAAAAACTGCAAACCAGTTGTTGCAGCGGGCATCCCCTCATGATTGAGGGCCCTCGTCTGTGTGGTAACGGCTAGGTTTTTCAACAGGACAACGCTGCAGCTCACAATGCTTGCTTGATGAAGGACTTGCTCAGGCAGAATAACATCACTCTTTTGGAGTTTTAAATCTCATAGAGAACATTTGGAGATGGATGGCAAGGGAAGTTTATAAAAATGGCCATCAATTCCAGACAGCTGATACCCTTCATGAAGCCATTTTCACCACTTGGAGCAATGTTCCCACTAGCTTCTTGGTAACACTCCCATTAAACAATTTTACAACAATTTTTAAAGTGATTAACAAGAATGGTGGAGCTACTCATTACTGATGTGTTTGTTCTGGTTTGGAGTTTTTTGTAATTTTATTAACGATGCTCTTAAAACTTTTGATCAGTTGATAAATATTTATATTACAGTTGAATGGTTGTTTTCAATAAATTACTTCTTCAACGTTATTTTTGTCACACTCCTTTTTTTTTTCATTCATTCATTTTCTATACCGCTTATCCTCATTAGAGTCGCGGGTATGCTGGAGCCTATCCCAGCTGACTTTGGGCGGGAGGCGGGCTACAACCTGGACTTGTCGCCAGTCAATCGCAGGGCACATACTGTATAGACAAACAAAGACATACAACCATTCACACTCACATTCATACCTATGGACAATTTAGAGACAATTTAGAGTGGCCAATTAACCTAACATGCATGTTTTTGGAATGTGGGAGGAAACCGGAGTACCCGGAGAAAATCCACGCACGCACTGGGAGAGCCTGCAAACTCCACACAGAGATGCCCAACGGAGATTTGAACCCAGAACCTCCTGACTGTGAGGCCGACATGATACCCATCACCACCGTGCGGCCCACTCCTTCTTCTTGCTTTTGCATATTGTAGCTCTACTTAAAACCTCATTAAGATCCAAATGTGCAAAAGGTCAATTCTAGCAATGTTTCAATTGGTCTTATGTATACTCTGATTAAAAAGTGTTACTCTATAATTTTGAGCAGTATATATATATATATACATACATACATACACACACGCTGTATACTGTATGCGTACATACACAAACATACATACATACGCACACACGTATACAGCAGTACAAAAAGTGCACTGCTTATGTGCAAAGCTAGCACAGTCGGAGTGTACGTCTATGTATCAATCATGCGACTAATGTCATAGTGAGAATTGATGATATGCCGATTTTTTCTTAAATGTCATGCAATTAAACCACATTCCGTTCGAGATAGAACAAGGAAGTTTACCAATGTGTCTTCTTATTGCCTATTATCTGTATTATATTAGATATAATGAGTATAAAGGTGACTATAAGGGTAATACAGTATTTCATGTCTACAGTGCTCTGATAATGTTAAAACATGGTTTTAGAAGGTCATAAACAGGTTTTCCATGTCGTAACCACAAACATATTGTACTTATAAATATTGAAACCTTTTTGGTGGAAATTCACCTATTGCAGTTGGGTCTGGAACCTATTAACTGCCATAAACAAGGGACGACTATACTTGTTGATGCGTGAGGCCCTGATCTTTCATTTTATAACTTGTCACTGTTCGAGTACAGTTAAGTAACAGTTAGCAGTAATTTCCATGTTACAATATGGTTTTATGAAAATGCTCATGTGTTTGCTAAAGTTGGAATAATAAATGCTTCCACTTACACTTGGCAATGATGCTATCCACAAATCCCATTGAGAAACGAAAGAATATGAAATTATGCAAATGGACAACCTGCAAAAGAAATTTTAAATATTTACAATAATAGACAAGAGAAATATTTGAATTATCTACCCAACTGTGTTGAAGAAAAACATTAGAGGTGACAAGGAATGTTGCCAGTAAACTCATATGATTGCTGCTGATACGGTTCCCTACCAGTTTTTGAAACGTGCTGTAAATAGTCTGCTTTTCTCTCACGTTCCCATTGTAGAAGGCAATTTCCTCACTGAAAACAAAGAAGAAAAAAGCTCATTTGCATTTTCATTCCATTACTGTTCAAATACTTGTAGGCAATGTTCTAGAGTTTCTAGGCTTTGGACTCTTAAGTTTTAAGCAAATATTGTATTTTGCAAACAATGTAAGTCTAAACAAACATTTAGAATACACTTTACAACCTTTAATTGAGCACATTTAATTGAACTAAACGCTCAAAGCGACTGGGTTTACCTGTTGGTGATGAGGCGAGAGTTGACATAGCGGTACTCTCCCTCATATCGCTGCTCTGTGACTGTCATTTTGCCGATGGGTCTCCTCAGCCTGGTCAGCAGCAAACCCGAGATGAGCAGATATGACATCATGATGGCTGGACCCTAAAGTTAGCAGAGAAATGTAGATGGCAATAAATACATTCATACAAAAGTCAAATGGACTCTACATTCTACATACACTCTAGAGCTGACCTTTTGAATGCTAAGTCCCAAATTAGCGTGTAATAATGAACCTAAAATAAATATGCCAAAAAAAATACCGATACAGTGGTGTGAACAACTATTTGCCCCCTTCCTGGCTTTTTGTCACACTTAAATGCTTCTGCTCATAAAAAATAGTTAACTATTAGTCAAAGATAACATAATTGAACACAAAATGATGACTGCCAAGACTTTTGGGAAAAGATCTTGTGGACTGACGAGACAAAAGTAGAACTTTTTGGAAGGTGCGTGTCCCGTTACATCTGGCGTAAAAGTAACAGCATTTCATAGCAACAGTTAAATATGGTGGTGGTAGTGTGATGGTCTGGGCTTGTTTTGCTGCTTCAGTACCTGGAAGGCTTGCTGTGATAGATGGAAGCATGAATTCTACTGTCTAGCAAAAAATCCTGAAGGAGAATGTCCGGCTATCTGTTGGTCAACTCAAGCTAAAGCCATCTTGGGTGCTGCAGCAAGACAATGACCCAAAACACATCAGCAAATCCACCTCTGAATGGCTGAAGAAAAACTAAATGAAGACTTTGGAGTGGCCTAGTCAAAGTCCTGACCTGAATCCCATTGATATGGTGTGGCATGACCTTAAGAAGGCGCTTCATGCTAGAAAACCCTCAAAGCTGATTTGTGCAAAGATGAGTGGGCCAAAATTCCTCCAGAGCGTGTAAAAGACTTGTTGCAAGTTATGGCAAACGTTTGATTGCAGTTATTGCTGCTAAGGGTGCCCAACCAGTTATTAGGTGCGGGGGGAATTACTTTTTCACACAGGGCTATGTGGGTTTGGATTTTTTTCTATATAATATAATATTTATTCCATTCCATTTTCTTCCGCTTATCCGGGTCCGGGTCAAGGGGGCAGCAGTTTCAGTAGGGATGTCCAGACTTCCCGGTCTCCAGCGACCTCTTCCAGCTCCACCGGGAGGACACCAAGGCGTTCCCAGGCCAGCTGTGAGACATAGTCCCTCCAGCGTGTCCTAGGTCTTCCCCGGGGCCTTCTCCCAGCTGGGCATGCCCGAAACACCTCACCAGGCAGGCGCCCGGGAGGCATCCGGACTAGATGCCCGAGCCACCTCAACTGGCTTCTCTCGATGTGAAGGAGCAGCGGCAATCTGAACTCGAGCGGTGCTTTGTTATTGGACTTCTTTTCTCATCAAAGGTTGTCCATGAGGAACACCATGGTCAAGCATAAGGGTATCCCCTCGGGTGAAGAGAAGGGTGGAACAGTCAACCGATCACCACCTGGCTCTGATGAAGGAGGAGGATGCTGTTCAGACCCAGCAGGAGAAATCCAGTAGGGAGTAGTCAAGGAGTGTGGGTACCCCCACCTAATTCAGGCGGTTTGCATGCTGTATGATTGGTGTAAAAGTTTGGTCGCATTGCCAGCAGTAAGTCGGACTTGTTTCCTGTGAGGGTTGGACTCCACAAGGGTTGCCCTTTGTCATTGCTGTTCATTACTTTTATGGACAGAATTTATTGGTGCAATCATGGCGTTGAGGGGATCCAGTTTGGTGGTTGAAAGATTGGGTCTCATCTGCTTTTTGCAGATGATGTGGTTCAGCTAGCTTTATCGGGTTCGCTGGACTGGCCGCTGAGTGCGACGCGGCTGAGATAAGAATCAGCACTTTTGTCATCCGGAAAAAACTCGGAGTAGAACCGCAGTTGCTCCGCATTAAGAGGAGCCAGATGAGGTGGCTCGGGCATCTGGTAAGGATGTCTCTTGGACGCCTGCTTGGGGAGGGGTTCAGGCCATGTCTGACTGCTAGGAGGCCTTGGGGAAGACCCAGGACATGTTAGGTAGACTATTGGCTGTGTCTCATTTCGAGGTCTGCATCCCTTAAGTGCGCGTTTGCAGGGTGCGTGACGCCATCGCTGTGCGCAAAGGCTGTCCCAATTCGAAAAAGCTCCAAGTGTCCTTAAAATGCGGCCGACAACTGTGCTATTCTTTGCCATTAACTCCAAGTGTTCATCGCGCGCCAAGATGTGAGTAAAATATTTCAACATTGCGGCGCTACTCGGGGGAAAGTGGAGCGACTTTTAACGACTTTGTTTACTCACTACAACATATAACGCCATATATACAAAGTTTAGTGTGCCATTTGAAAAGTACATCTGTGTTAAATTACGAGACCTCGACTACCACGATCATGACTGACCACTCACTCTCCATTTACCCAGACAGCAAGCCTCATACCCTGGTAGAGCAGGTATATAGATAGCCTCAATTACAGAACGTTTATTTGTGGGCAGAAAATACATAATGTAATTCTTTTACTTCACTTGTTTGATTTTGTGACTATGACTCATGTCTTACTAATATAATATAAATATAAATATAATAATCTGCCTGTGAGTTTTTTTTATTTGTTGTATAAATGATTACATACGTAGTTGGACAGAATGGAGTTACTTAGTATTGTTTGTATATTTTATTTTATTGGCAAATGTTAACTTTTATGAATTTTTACATCACTGTTCTTAAGTGATCTTGTGTTTTCTGGTCAGAACATTCCAGGAAATCGACTCTGAAGACAAATTGAAGAACAACAGATCATGCACAAAGACTGGATAATAAAAACTTATATACTTTAGAGCTTTGGAGGGTCATTTGTCAGCAGAATTGTTGTTTTTTTTACCCATGTATGTTAATAAATTATGTACTGACACGATGCCGTGTAGTTCTTTTGCAATAATTGTAAAGATTGAAGAATATAAATTCTGCTATTCCAATGAATCTATCCTATTATAACACATGTAAAGTTTCAACTACTACCATTTATAATAAGTTTTAAAAGTATAGAGTGCTATATTTTAGAGACTATTACAAGATTAATAAAAAAAACAGTCTGTGCATTTCTAGAAAAAATATTTCCAGGTTACAACGTATTTTTAAAATATAAATGCTATAGCTCTGTAGGAGTGTGTGGTGTTGATGTATGGACCGCGGTCACTTGTGTCTTTTCTGGGACATCACCAGGACAGATAACAGCGTGGTTGAGGGTTTATGTCCAGCACATCATGAAGTAGTTTTCAAAGCTGATTGACTGTCAATACACTAGTAAGACTTACAAATAAACACAAACATTAATAATCATAATCTTCTATAAACTAATGTATAACTATTAAATAAAAATAGCTTTTAAATGGTCTGACTTACCAAGTAAAGATAAACAAAAAACATCCATTTAAGATATGATTGAATAATACAATAAATGAATAAAATGTATTTGAATGGAAAATAAACAATCAAATATTTAATTCAATTAATACATTGACTTGACATTCATCATCCTAATCCAAAGTCTATAGGTAAAGGCAATTAAAAAAAACAAAACACTTGGACCAAGTGCTGTACAAAAGGGCTAATTCGCTAGAAGTGATAGATATGTTGATTCAAAATACAAGGTTTCTCTCTGATTTGGAGATAAATCTTCAAAGTTTCAAGCAGCACATAATCCCAAAATGAATATAAAAACAACTTTGTCACTATTACTTCATTATTTGTTAGGTCTACAACTTTTTTTTCTGAGCGGACTTGACAGTGTATTGCAAGAAGCGAGAGGGTGTGAACACAACCAGGAAGTGTTTTCCGAAGCATAGACCATCCCATTTCACGTTGATCTAGCCGCGGCAGAAGGACTCTCAGAAGGACTCCGCCTTCTTCGACCGCATAAGATGGGTCCTCTGAAGGACGCAGACCCCGAAATGAGACACAGCTTATGTCTCTCAACAGGTAAGCCTCAGCATATGCCGGGAGGAGCTGGGCAAAATGGTCAGGGGAAAGAAAGTCTGGGCTTCCCTGCTTGGGCTGCTGCCCCCGCGAACTCAACCTCGGATATGCAGTAGAAGATGGATGGACCGCCACTCACTTCTGGTCACATGATGGCAACGGAGCGGTGACATCACAGTTGTCAGAAAGTAGCAGTTTACTTGTCCATGCGGCAACAACAAGACAGAGTTATCAAATGTTCCCACCCTGTAAGATGTTTTTAAAAATGTTGGTTCAAGGAACCCATTCACTTACCATGTGAATGAAAGACTGAAACTATGCAAACTACTTTACCGTTTCCTATTAAATGAAAGAGATTCAACAAGGTTTTTCATAGCATGGCAGATTACACACTAAAGGATAATAACCATTGCATTTATAAAATACTACAAATTGTAGCAGAAGTACATTTTAAGTCTCAGTAAAACTTGTCAAAACACTTGAAAACTAACATTATTTTTTTCAAGATGTATTTTCAAAGATTTCACAATATGTTGAAAGATGATCAAATAGACTTTGCTCTTTCTGTTGCACTAGCATGCCTACTTAGTTTTTTGTGAAAGAAAATGTCCTGAAAAAAGGGGGTCCAAATGCTACTAAAATAGGCGGTTATGGAAGCCCAGGTAACCCGCAACATCATGCTTCATGAAGCAATGCTTCCCAACATTTTGAACTAAAATAGTGATTTTCTGCTTCTCAGGCCTGAAAGCATAGGAAAAATTACAGAAGGGCATAAACTAAGAAAACATAGATTTTTTTTAATGTGTCAATTGACCAACAGACAAAATTTACCTCCTATTATTATTAAACTTACCAGCTGAGTTAATCAGAAAAATGTTTCATTTGTAAATTTTGAAATCCACTTTCTTTTTGAAGAGTTCGAAATCAGAGCAACTGAACTAGCTTGAGTTTCTTTCACCTCCACCAGGTCCAACTCCAGGTAGTTATTCAACTCCATCATGTACTGAAAAACTTTACAAATCATTTGTTGAATTTGTGGATAAAAATGTTTTCAAAAAGAGGGTGGGATATAATGCTTGAAACACGGTGCAACACACAGAAAGTAAGCACCCTTTGGCAGCCACGTAATTGTTGCAAACAGGCCCTTAAAATATAAGATTATTAGGAAATATTTGTAATTTGGGTTGCCAATTGTCATTCAGGGGTGATGGTGGATTCCGCATCCAAACTAGTTGAGAACCACAGGTCTAATGTATGGCAATATTGACATTTCAATGAACTTGAAAACATGTTCACTTACAAAAAAATAAAATACGCTGACTTACCTGAGCTCCAATGGCACTTGCTAGCTTGAAGATGTACAGACCAATATCTAGCAAAGGCTGCAGGAAACATTATTTCAATGTTGTTATTACAACAAGACAAGAGATGATAACGGGACAGGAAAGTACAACGCATCCACCAATTTGAAAACCCACAGAGGGAAGGAACAATTTTCAGTGTCATTTTACCAAAATAGAAAATATTTATCTCACAGACAATATAAAAACAGAACATAAAAACTAGAAAGGTAGCATATTGGATTGTAAGGTAAAGGTTCCCAGTTAACACAGGGTGCATGAGGGAAAGGATTAGGGGAAACACAGGGAAAAACAGGAAGTGAGGCGGCCCAGTGCATGTAAAAATGATTTTACCTGCTGTTTAAGTATACAATAAAGTTCAAGTGTACAAGTACAGTATACAGCTTCTAAAGTTAATTTTGGAATGGACGAGCCTGAAACAGCAATTGTGTGACGTTAATTACTACTAATTATGTTCCATCCATCCATCCATCCATTTTCTTCCACTTATCCGAGGTCGGGTCGCGGGGGCAGCAACCTAAGCAGAGAAGCCCAGAGGTCCCTCTCCCCTGCCACTTCGTCTAGCTCTTCCCAGCAGATGCCGAGGCGTTCCCAGGCCAGCTGAGAGACATAGTCTCTCCAACCTGTCCTGGGTCTTCCCTGAGGCCTCCTACCGGTTGGACGTGCCCTGAACACCTCCCCAGGAAGGCGTTCAGGAGGCATCCTAACCAGATGCCCGAGCCACCTCATCTGACTCCTCTCATTGCGGAGTAGCAGCGGTTCTACTCCGAGTCTCTCCCGGATGACAGTGCTTCTCACCCTATCTCTAAGGGAGAGCCCAGCCACCCTGCGGAGAAAACTCATTTTGCCCGCTTGTACCCGCGATCTTGTCCTTTCGGTCACTACCCAAAGCTCATGACCATAGGTCAGGGTAGGAACGTAGATCGACTGGTAAATCGAGAGCTTTGCCTTTTGGCTCAGCTCTCTTTTCACCACGACAGATCGGTGCAGACTCCGCATCATTGCAGACGTCGCACCAATCCACCTGTCCATCTCGCGTTCCATCCTTCCATCACTCGCGAACAAGACCCCGAGGTACTTAAACTCCTCCACTTGAGGCAGGACCTCATCCCCGACCCGGAGATGGCACTCCACCCTTTCCCGGGAAAGAACCATGGACTCGGACTTGGAGGTGCTGATTCTCATTCCAGCCGCTTCACACTCAGCTGCGAACCGATCCAGTGAGAGTTGAAGGTCACTGCTCGATGAAGCCAACAGGACCACATCATCTGCAAAAAGCAGAGATCGAATCCTGCGGCCACCAAACTGAAACCCCTCAACGCCCTGGCTGCGCCTAGAAATTCCGTCCATGAAAGTAGTGAACAGAATCGGTGACAAATGGCAGCCCTGGCGGAGTCCAACCCTCACTGGAAACGGGTCCGACTTATTGCCGGCAATGTGAACCAAACTCTGACACCGGTCATACAGGAAACGAACCGCCTGGATTAGGTGGTCCGATAACCCAAATTCCCGAAGCAATCCCTATAGTCTTCCCAGAGGAACACGGTCGAATGCGTTCTCCAAGTCCACAAAACACATGTAGACTGGTTGGGCAAACTCCCATGCACCCTCAAGGACCCTGCCGAGAGTATAGAGTTGGTCCACAGTTCCACGACCAGGACGAAAACCACATTGCTCCTCCTGAATCCGAAATTCGACTATCCGGCGGATCCTCCTCTCCAGAACCCCTGAATAGACCTTACCAGGAAGGCTGAGGAGTGTGATCCCACAATGTGTAGAACACACCCTCTGGTCCCCCTTCTTGAAAAACGACCCACCACCCCGGTCTGCCAGTCCAGGGGCACCGACCCTGACGTCCACGCAATGCTGCAGAGTCGTGTCAACCAAGACATGCTCACAGCATCCAGGACCTTAAGGAACTCTGGGCGGATCTCATCCACCCCCGGGCCTTGCCACCAAGGAGCTTTTTGACCACCTCGGTGACATCAGCCCCAGAGATAGGCAAACCCGACTCAGAGTCCCCAGGAAAATTCCCCCGAAGAAGAACTCTCTAGTACTTCCTCTAAGGACTCCAAAAAGGGCGGGTATTCTGAACTGCCGTTTGGCGCATAAGCGCAAACAACAGTCAGGACCCGTCCCCCCACCCGAAGGCGTAGGGAAACTACCCTCTCGTTTACTGGGTTAAACTCCAAGCCTGCACGTTGGAGTTTAACCCAGTAAACTACCCTCTCGTTTACTGGGTTAAACTCCAACGTGCAGGCTTGGAGCCGGGGGGCAACAAGAATTGCCACCCCTGCTCGTCGCCTCTCATTGCTGGCAACACCAGAGTGGAATAAAGTCCAGCCCCTCTTTAGAGGGCTGGTTACAGAGCACTTGCCCTGCGTTGAGGTGAGTCCGACTATATCTAGCCGGAATTTCTCCACCTCACGCACCAGTTCAGGCTCCTTCCCCGCTAGAGAGGTGACATTCCACGTACCGACAACTAGCTTCTGTAGCCGAGGATCGGACCGCCAAGGCCTCTGCCTCCGGCCACCACCCAGCTCTCTTTGCATCCGACCCCTTTGGCCCCTCCCACGAGTGGTGAGCTCATGGGAGGACTAATTATGTTGCAAATGAATAATATGAAAAGAAAGAAAATGTTGCACTTTGATTTGTAATGATAATTGGACATTTTTGAATTGCATTCTCACAGTGAAAGGACAAAGTTTAGGTTTTGTTTTATTTGTTATGATTCATGTATGTTTAATCTTGCTTTTTTGACAGCAACGTTACAACTTCACACCATACAGAATGCTAACATAGTTTTGTACCTTGCTGAGGTTGGAATAGAGGTCCACCACACTGTTACAGAATTTCTCCACATCCTGCGTTAGCAACTGGTCTGCGTTGGCAATTCGGTTGTCCAAGTTGCCCATTTTGTAGTATGTGAATCCCCTGAGAAACAAGACCAAAAAAAAAACAAAACAAAAACAGAAAACACAAACAAATGGACCAGACAAAAAACAAAAACATGCCAAATTAACCAGAATAGAAAATACGTTAAGTCCAGATGATACCGTACTGCCTAGGTTCCCAAAGTGCGGTATGCTTAGAAGGGGTACATGAATAAAAATGAAATGAATGAATTAGCGCTTAACGAGTGCGCCTGACCGCATCACAGCGCAAGAAGAACGATGCAGAGAAGGAGACAGAGTGCAAAGTTGTTTGCTTTGTGTGCATTAAATGAACTCACCACTAATGGGAGAGGCCAAAGGGGTCGGGTGCAAAGAGATCTGGGTGGCGGCCGGAGGCGGAGGCGTTGGCGGTCCGATCCGCTACTACAGACGCTAGTTTTGGTAAGTGGAATGTCACCTCTCTGGTGGGGAAGGAGCCCTAGCTGGTGCGTGAGGTGGAGAAATTCCGGCTAGATATAGTCGGACTCACCTCAACGCACAGCAATGGTTCTGGAACCAGTCCTCTCGAGAGGGGCTGGACTTCATTCCATTCTGGTGTTGCCGGCAATGAGAGGCGACGGGCAGGGGTGGCAATTCTTGCTGCCCCCCTGGCTCCAAGCTTGCACGTTGGAGTTTAACCCAGTAAATCAGAGGGTAGTTACCCTACGCCTTCGGGTGGGGGGACGGGTCCTGACTGTTGTTTGTGCTTATGCACCAAACAACAGTTCAGAATACCCACCCTTTTTGGAGTCCTTAGAGGAAGTACTAGAGAGGGCTCCCTCGGGGGATTCCCTTGTTCTGCTGGGTTTCTTCAACGCTCTTGTTGGCTGCAACAGTGAGACCTGGAGAGGTGTGATTGGGAGGATCGGCCTCCCTGATCCTAACCCGAGCGGTGTCTTGTTATTGGACTTCTGTGCTCGTCACAGATTGTCTATAACGAACACCATGTTCAAGCATAAGGGTGTCCACACGTGCACTTGGCACTAGGACACCCTGGGCCGCAGCTCGATGATTAACTTTATGGTTGTGTCGTCGGACTTGCGGCGACATGTTTTGGACACTCGGGTGAAAAGAAGGGCGGAGCTGTCAACCGATCACCACCTGGTGGTGAGTTGGTTCCGATGGTGGGGGAGAATGGCGGTCAGACCTAGCAGACCCAAACGCATTGTGAGGGTCTGCTGGGATTCGTCTTGCAGAGACCCTGTCAGGAGTTTCAACTGCCTCCGGAAGAGCATTCACCATGTTCCGAGGAAGGCAGCGGACATTGAGTCAGAGTGGGCGATGTTTCGTGCCTCCATTGTCAATGCGGATGACTGGAAGCTAAGGTGGTCGCCTATCTCTGGGGCTGAGGTTACCGAGGTGGTCAAAAGGCTCCTTGGTGGCAGGGCCCCTGGGGGTGGATGAGATCCGCCTGGAGTTCCTTAAGGCCTTGGATGCTGTGGGCGTGTCTTGTTTGACACGACTCTGCAGCATCGCGTGGACATCTGGGTCGGTGCCCCTGGACTGGCGGACCAGGGTGGTGGTCCCGCTTTTCAAGAAGAGGGACCGGAAAGGGTGTCCTAACTATCAGGGGATCACACTCCTCAGCCTTCCCGGTAAGGTCTATTCAGGGCTTCTGGAGAGGAGGATCCGTCGGAAAGTCAAATTTCGCATTCAGGAGGAGCAGTGTGGTTTTTGTCCTGGTCGTGAAACCGTGGACCAACTCTATACTCTCGGCAGGGTTCTTGAGGGTGCATGGTAGTTTGCCCAACCAGTCTACATGTGTTTTGTGGTCTTGGAGAAGGCATTCGATCGTGTTCCTCGGGAAATACTGTGGGGAGTGCTGCGGGAATATGGCGTATCGGACCACCTAATCCAGGCGGTTCTTCCCAGTATGACAGGTGTCAGAGTTGTATTCGCATTGCCGGTAATAAGTCGGACCCGTTTCCAGTAAGGGTTAGACTAATCCAGGGCTGCCCTTTGTCACCGATTCTGTTCAATACTTTCATGGACGGAATTTCTAGGCGCAACCAGGGCATTAAGGGGTTTCAGTTTGGTGGTTGCAGGACTCGATCTCTGCTTTTTGCAGATGATGTGGTCCTGTTGGCTTCATCGAGCCGTGACTTTCAACTGTCACTGAATCAGTTCGCTGCTGAGTGTGAAGCGGCTGGAATAAGAATCAGCAGCTCCAAGTCTAAGTCTATGGTTCTCGCCCAGAAAAGGGTGAGTGAGCCGGAGACCCCGGAGACTGCCATCTCCGGGTCGGGGATGGGGTCCTGCCTCAAATGGAGGCGTTTAAGTACCTCGAAGTCTTGTTCACGAGTGATGGAAGGATAGAACGTGATATGGACAGGCGGATTGGTGCAGCGTCTGCAGTAATGCGTACTCTGCACCGATCTGTCGTGGTGAAGGGAGAGCTGAGCCAAAAGGCAAAGCTCTCAGTTTTCCGGTTGATCTACGTTCCTATCCTCACCTATGGTCATGAGCTTTTGGTAGTGACCGAAAGGACAGGATCGCGAGTACAAGCGGCCAAAATGAGTTTTCTCCACAGGGTAGCTGGGCTCTTCCTTAGAGATAGAGTGAGAAGCACTGTCATCGAGACTCGGAGTAGAACTGCTGCTCCTCCGCATTGAGAGGAGCCAGGTGAGGTGGCTCGGCCATCTGGTTAGGATGCCTCCTGCTCGCCTTCCCGGGGCGGTGCTCAGGGCACGTCCAACCAGTAGGAGGCCTCGGGGAAGACCCAGGACACGTTAAAGAGACTATGTCTATCGGCTGGCCTGGTAACGGCTCGGCATCCGCCGGGAAGAGCTAGATAAAGTGGCCGGGGAGAGGGAAGTTTGGGCTTCTCTGCTTAGGTTGCTGCCCCCGTGACCCGACCTCGGATAAGCGGAAGAAAATGAATGGATGGATGGATGTTTGACAAAGACCCGAGATTTATTCATTCAAATTCAATTAAAGTATTCAGACTTTCTTTCAAATATACTGCAAGCATGATATGCCCACATCTTCCTCCTCCGAGGTTTCAAACCACAACCCACGTAACATGCAAGCATGCACATTTATGTTTGTAGCCAGGTAATGACAGCAATTTGTCAAGAGTTTAGACTGCCTTTGTGTGTGGTAGTGCGTGCGTGTGTGTGTGCGTGCGTGTGTACGCACATTTGTGCATCAGATAGCTGTGGGTGACACCCACAAACAGCAAACATCTTATTGAAGAACTTACATTTTGAACTGTTGGATCTTAAGAATGTTCTAAGTAAAGCTTCAAAATGCAAAAAGAAGTAATGGGAGTACGACTAAAAATGTTTACGGTTCGCAATTTATTGCAAACACGCATTAACGCGAAAAAGGCAATTCAGCAGCTGATCAAAAGTTTAAGACTATATCTTAAACACACCTGAAATTAACACTTAACGTAATCTTTGCTCCTCGCACGCGCCCCCATGGGGACGCGCAAGCTATTGTGTACAACTTACTGTAAGTACTGGTCGTACAGGTTCTTTGTGAGCCTCTCTCGAAATTTGAGTTTCAACTCGTTCAGGCCCAACTTGAGGAAGTTATTCACCAAGGCTATCTGTAGGATCACATGTGATACATGTTGTAGAACTCAATATATAATTTTGTAAATAATAAACTAGAATTTCACATTTGTACTGCCCAATAAGTCTTGCTACTGTAAAAAAAAATCTAGTACAACAATCAGAAATTTTGTGATAGTCAAAATTAAAAGGGGGCATGCTGTGGAAAAATTGCCTGTACTGGATTTAATTGTGAAAAGACATGATCATGTTTTTTCCATGTTACCTGCGTATGTCATTCTAATGTAACATGTCGGCTTCATGGGGAAAGATCTCACAATTTCTTTTCTCAACAGCGACTACAAAGAACCCTACCATGTTTGGGTTGGACAAGTACTTTAATTAGGGCTGTGAATCCAGCATGATTGTAATTAAAGTCATGTTGTGTTCTATTGAAAGTGCTTTAAAAGACAAAAAGGTTCCAAAAGTCATTTACAATGGAAGTTATTGATATTTCATTCAGGATCCAAGGAAAAAAATCAAACACACTTACAAGGGGCATGAATCGAACAAAGCTGAACAAGTAGTTCCTGAACTGTTCAGTTGAGCGACCAATAATGGCACTGGAAGACAAAAATGCACAAGGTCAGTGGAGACATTTGCCACATAGAAATTACTTTTATACTTCCATTCTTCATTAGTAAGTACAGTCATGCTCAAAACTTTTAAGAATGACCCAAGTATTCGTTTTCACAAAGTTTGCTGCTTCCAAAATTGATAGGAATTTACATAAATATAAATGTAGTTATTCAAGTTTTTTTTTTTTAATCATTGCACCTGAGAGTTGCTTGGTAGGGGAACCCTGGTATCAGGCGTTTAAAAGGCAGAATATTTCTGCCTTTTGGGGGGGGGGGGGGGGTGCTATGTTTTTTAAGCATAGTATATTAGATTTTGTAGTCACTTGTAGACTTTTACAGCTGTACTTTGTATACAGAAAGTAGGGGTGTAACAATAAGTTTTAACAATGGTTCGTATCACAATTCGTGGTTGCCAATTTGATTCAAAGACTATATTGGTTCATTAAGTACAATACGATCACAAACGATTCAGTAACTTTAAATCTATTCAGTAACTGTTTAGCAGAAAAATTCAACCTAAACTCCCTTTGCTTTTTTGTAAGGGCATCAGGTATACATTAATTATGGAGATAAAGAAACATGTAAACAACAGTTCATGGCAAATGCATTTATATTTTATTTTAATAAAGTCCAACCAACACTTCAGGTTGGATGAACGAATTGACAGGTTGATAAAACATGACTAAATTAAATTTGATACCTCATTCGCTTCTCTAACTACAGTATTAAAGGAGTTATTTCGCACCATCAAATTTAAATGAAATGTGATCTCCAAATAAATATTGAAGTGAATGAATATCCTACATACTGTAATGTTTGCGCAGACGCTAGGGAATAACAGAAGATGGCTGTCGAGCAAGATGGCAGCACTCTGAGTGTGGGTGTAAATTAGCCTCTACAGTACAGTCACCGTTCTTAAAATCCCACCTCAAAACTTTATTATTATTCATTAGTGTGCTCTGTGAATCACCACCTTATTGTGGTGGAGGGGTTTGAGTGCCCGAGTGATCCTAGCAGCTATGTTGTCGGGGGCTTTATACCCCTGGTGACAGGCCAGAATAACAGTGATTCAGAAGACCCTTATGAACAACAGCAAGACAAGTGACTGCATCTTGCCCAGACGTGGGACACCAGAACCTCACCCTGGGGAGAGGCCCGCATGTGAGCGCCTGGTGCTCAGGCCTTCATCCGTGGGGCCCGGCTGGGCCCAGCCCAAAGCAGCCACACGAGATCTCCCCCGCCGCAGACCCACCACTTGCAAGGGCAAGCATTAGGGTCCAGTGGCATGCGATTTGGGCGGCGGTCGAGGGCGGGTGTCCAGGCAACCGGGTCTTCAGCGGCCAAATCTGGTTCTTGGGACCTGGAATGCTACTTCTCTGGTGGAGAAGGAGTTCAAGCTCGTGCGAAAGGTTGAGACATCCCAACTAGATATAGTCGGACTAACCTCGACCCAGAGTTTAGGCTCTGGAACCAAATTCCTTGAGAGGGGCTGGACCTTGTACTAATTTTGAGTTGCTGCAGGAGAGAGGCAGTGAGCTGGTGTGGGCTTGGTGCCTCTTTGTTGGAGTAGGTTACTTCCCTACGGCTTCAAGCGGGGGGAAGGGTCCTGGCTGTTGTTTGTGCGTATGCGCCGAACAGCAGTTCAGAGTACCCAGCCTACTAAGAGTGTTTTTTTTTCTTTTTTTTTTCTCCTCGTTGACTGAAGAGGAAAGAGCTCTGCTGATGATATTATAAATTGAACTATTTCGGTGCTTTTCTGAATACACTTCATGAACACAAGATTATGAACACAACTATACGTGCTGATAGCTGCTAGAAAGTCAAGCTAACTGGCAAACTGCTGAAATTCAAAGTGGTTGCCTCGCAACAATGCCAAAAAACAGAAAAAAAGGAAAAAATAAAGCATGCATAATAACCATCAGAGGGGTGCTGCAGCTGGTGACTCCATAGTTCTATAGGGTGACTTCAACGCCCATGTAGGCATTGAAAGTGTCACTTGGAGGGTGTGATTGAGAGGAAAGGCCTCCCCGATCTGAACTCGTGCAGTGTGTCATTGCCGAACTTCAGTGCGAACCACAGTTTGTCCATAACAAACACCATGTTCAACCATAAGGATGTCCACAAGTGCACTTGGCACCAGGACACCCTAGGTCGCAAGTCTATGATCGACTTTGTAGTCGTATCGTCAGACCGGCATCCGCATGTTCTGGTTTCGAGGGTGAAGAGAGGGGTTGAGCTGTCAACTGCTCACCAACTGGTGATGAGTTGGATTAGATGGTGGGGAAAGATGCCTGACAGACCTGGGAGACTCAAATGTGTAGTGAGGGTGTGCTGGGAACGTGGTTGGCAGAGTCTCCTGTTCGTGACTCCTGTTCGAAGCTTTGCCTGCTTCCCGGGGGAGGATCGGGATATTGAGTCCAAATGGGCCGTATACCATGCCTCCATTGTTGCGGCTGCCAGTCACAGTTAGCAGCTGCAAGGTGGTAGGTGCCAGTTGTGGCGACAAGACCTGAACCCGATGGTGGACACCACAGGTCAGGGCTGTCGTCAAGTTGCATAAGGAGTCCTTTCGAGCATGGATGGCTTGCGGGACTCCTGAAGCAGCTGACAGGTACCAGCAGGCCAAGCAGCACAGCAGTGGTCGAGGCAAAAACTTGGGTGTAGGAGGAGTTTGAAACACGATTTGTGGTCAGCCTCAAAGAGGTTCTGGCAAAACATCTGACACCTCAGAAAGGGGAAGCGGTCCCCAGTTCACATTGTTTACAGTAGGAACGGGGACCTGGTGACCTCGACTTAGGATATAGTCGGTCGGTGATCTGGTTAGTTAAGTAGCAGAGAAGGTTGTTAATCAATTTCAGCTGCTTTGTTGTTAATGAAATCAACAACAGGTGCATCAGAGGGGCAACAATGAGACAGACCCAAAAACAGGAATGGTTTTCAAGGTTGAGGCCACTGACTCTTCAACTTTTTTGGCTGTTTTTTTTACTGACTGGCTTACTGTAGTCATTCATTTGGCTTGGATCAAGATCTCTGTTGATAGCATGGTAAAGTACCTGGACGTTACAGAGGTTGCACAAGTATTCCAACTCCTCGAGGACGGCACATCAATACGTACTGTTGCAAGAAGGTTTTCTGTGTCTCCCAGCACAGTCTAAAGAACATGGAGGAGTTTTCAGGAGACAGGTAGTTAGTCCAGGAGAGCTGGACTGGGCCATAGAAGGTCCTTAAACACTGAGCAGGATCGGTTTCTGCTCCTTTGTGCAAGGATAACAGGATGAGCACCGCCAGAACCCTACAAAATTACTTCCAGCAGGCCACTGGAGTGAATGTTACTGACCAAACAATCAGGATCAGGCTCCATAAAGGTGGCCTCAAGGCCCGACATCCTGTAGTGAGCCCTGTGCTCACTGCTCAGCACCGTAGAGCTCGATTGGCATTTGCCTTGACCACCAGAATTGGCAAGTACGCCACTGGCGCCCTGTGCTCTACACCGATGAAAGCAAGTTCAACCTGAGCACATGCGACAGATGTGAAAGGGTCTGGAGAGGCCACGGAGAACGTTATGCTGCCTACAACATCATTCAGCATGACTGGTTTTGTGGTGGGTCAGTGATGGCCTGGGGAGGCATATCCCTGGAAGATGGCACAGACCTCTACAGGTTAGATCATGGCACCCTGACTGCTATTAGGTATCGGAATGAAATCCTTGGACCGAGTGTCAAAACCTACGCTGGTGCAGTAGGACTTGGGTTCCTCCTGGTCCACGACAATGCCCAACCTCATGTGGCTAGAGTATGCAGGCATTTCCTGGAGGATGAAGGAATTGATACCATTGACCCCACATTCACCTGACCTAAACCGAATAGAACACCTCTGGGACATTATGTTTAGGTCCGTCCGGCGCTGCCAGGTTGCTCCTTAGACTGTCCAGAAGCTCAGTGATGCTCTGGTCCAGATCTGGGAGGAGATCCCCCAGGACACCTTTCGTCGTCTCATTAGAAGCATGCCCAGAGGTTGTCAGGCATGTGTCCAAGCACGTGGGGGCCACACAAACTACTGAGAATAATTTTGAGTTGCTACAATGACATTTTGGCAAAATGGATAAGTCTACTGCATCATTTTTTTACTTTCATTTTTGGGGTGTCTTTAACTTTCCTCCCTCTATAGGGTGATCATTTTTATTTCTATCAAATTATGTGGCATAATTTTGTTACTGATACATCATCTGCTTAATATCAGTAAAGATATTCAAGCTCATTTCCCCCCCCCCCCCCGGTTTA
>QODF01000079.1:2528400-2538584 GCA_024372805.1 Oostethus manadensis | reverse complement strand
GGGCATGCCCGAAACACCTCACCAGGGAGGCGCCCGGGAGGCATCCGGACTAGATGCCTGAGCCACCTCAACTGGCTCCTCTCGATGTGAAGGAGCAGCGGCTCTACGCTGAGCTCCTCCCGGATGGCCGAGCTCCTCACCCTATCTCTTAGGGTGAGTCCAGCCACCCTACGAAGGAAACTCATTTCCGCCCCTTGTATCCGAGATCTCATTTTTTCGATCATGACTCAACAACAAATCAATCAATCAACAAATAAATAAACAAACACAAAATATAATGAACAAGGACTATAGGGTAAACAAGTTGTCTAACTTTCCTCGGGTAGATCCTTCTTTGGTAGTCAATTTGTATGGAATATACTGTACTGTTAACTGTTTTATGTGCAAAACTACTAATAAAGCAAACAATCAACAAATACATCAACAAATTAAGAACTAATAGGTATTTAAATCAGTAATAAAATTCAGTTTTCAGTTAAGTTTTACAGTTCTTTAACCTCAGTCGATTGGTTTCTGTGAAAGTGGCTTTTGTCTACTTTTTACTCTGAGGGACATGGCAGCACTTCCTCTCACATAGCTGAGCCACATTTGTTTAAAAAAGACATGTTCGGGGCTGTTGAATATGCTGTATTTTAATTCACTTGGTGTGTCGTGTTTAGCCGATGCACGGAGAACAGTGCAGCCCTAAAAATGGCCCTGACATCACTCCCACACCCACCGGTGTAGGCTACGCTGCGAGATTTAAAAAGGCTGCTGCCTTTCACGAAATCGCTGGATCTTGCAGGGCTCCAGCTGATACACGAGTTTGTGTATGCACCCCAAACTCCAGTGTGCCTCCATTGACGGGACTTGTTATAGCAACACAAGCAACCATACTGTGTGGACCGGCTGGCCTCAAAGTTCAATTTCCGGACGGAACATCCGTGGACTACAATACTGGACACACGGGAGGTCAGGGGTTAATCAATCCTGTCTCCAATACACCGTCAGCTGACATCTATTGGGCAGCCTTGCTGGAAAACGACTACAAACAGCAAGGAGTTGTGGGGGCCTACCAGCTATGGAAGCCCTGGATCCTAACCTGTGGTGTGTATCTCCCGCCCTCTGACCCGTTCCATTGCACGTAGTACTATGACAGTAATGACGACACATATCGCGAGGCTTTTGAGGGCCTGAAAGACGACTCAGGTGAATGGTCTTTAGAATCAGATGCATTGTATATTGGCAAAGAGGGTGTGGCAGCTCATGTACAGCTGAATCCGGCACAAGAGAACTGGTTCCAGAGGGGACATTAATCGACACCCCACATGACTCTGACCTACAGGATCTGTGGCAACTTCTATGATGAGGCTGTGCTTCAACATCTGGAAATGACATGTGACCATGGTAGGGACCTATCTGAGGCGGAGAATACGAAGACATCTTAAATTATAAAAAAGTTGGGCAGGGAGAGATACTTCGCTTTTTGCTGAACTGCTGTCGTAAGTCTCACGTAGGTTCTGTGCTGGAAGGGAAAGGTTATTAGCCCAGACGTCTGTTTTAATTTGGCTTGGTGTTTAAATAATTAGCTGTGTTTATCTCTCCTTCTATTTGGATTGATTGAACTCCCAATACCTGTTTGAACCTGCTACAATACACATACATACATACATACACACACAGACACACATATATATATACACATATATATACACATACATACACACATATACACACACACACATACACATATATACACACACATACATATATATACACATATATACACACACATACATATATATACACACACATACACACATACATATACATACACACACATACACACATACATATATATACACACACATACATATATATACACACACATACATATATATACACACACATATATACATATATATACACATACATATATACATATATATACACATACATATATACATACACATATATATACACATACATATATACATACACATATATATACATACACATATATATACATACACACACACACACATATTGACAAAGTTGACAAAGTGTTCCTTGAATACAAGCTGAATGTGGAGGAACACTTTGTCAACTCCGACTGGCAGGGCATTCAGGCCATCACAGATTACAAAACCAGCAACACCTCACCAACAGCTATGAATGTGTCCTAACTCAATGAGCTGAATGACTTCTATGCCCATTTTGACAAGGACAACATGGAAAAGACCATCAAATCCAAACCCTCTCAGGCCAACCATCCCCTCACACTATCCTTCTTTGATGTCCACAAGGCACTGAGCCAAATCAACGCGCGCAAAGCTGCAGGCCCTGATGGCATTCCAGGACAGGTACTCAGAGCCTGTGCTGAACAGCTTGCAGGGGTGTTCACAGACATATTCAACCTTTCCCTTGTCCAGGCGGTCGTACCCGCGTGCTTAAAGACCACCTCCATTGTGCCAGTTCGGAAACACTCCTCCCCGACATGCCTGAACGACTACCGCCCTGTAGCACTCACACCCATTGTGATGAAGTGCTTTGAGCGGCTAGTCCTGGTTTACCTCCAAACATGCCTACCCCCCACATTGGACCCACATCAGTTTGCTTATCGCAGCAATAGGAGCACAGAGGATGCTGTATCTGCAGCACTGCACTGTGTGCTCTTTCACCTGGAGAACAACAACACTTATGCAAGAATGCTGTTTGTTGATTTCAGTTCAGCATTCAAGACAGTCATTCCCTCCAAGCTTATCATTAAACTTGGAGAACATGGAATCAGTAACTCCCTCTGTACCTGGATCATGGACTTCAGTTTGTTAGGTCAGGCCTTGACTGCTCCACTACCATCCCACTCAACACTGGTGCACCGCAGGGCCGTGCGTTGAGCCCATTCCTCTACTTCCTCTTCACCAATGACTTCACACCTATGTATGGATCCAACTCCATCATAAAGTTTGCGGATGACACCACGTTGATTGGACTCATCACTGACAATGGTGAGTCTGACTGCAGGGCAGAGGTCGAGCACTTAGCTGCATGGTGCGCTGACAATAACCTCCTAAATACAAGCAAGACAAAGGAGCTCATTTTAGACTTTAGGAAGGAGAAGAGTGAGACACATGTGCCCATCCACATCAACGGCATGACTGTTGAACGTGTCTCCAGCTTCAAGTTCCTGGGGTTTCACATCTCAGAGGACCTGTCCTGGACCATTAACATCTCCAGCCTGATTAAGAAGGCCCATCAGCGCCTGTTCTTCTTAAGGACCCTGCGAAAGAACAATCACTCTGCTTCAACTCTGGGCAACTTTTACCGCTGTGCAATTGAAAGCATCCCTACCAACTGTATCACAGTATGGTATGGAAACTGTTCTGTCGCAGACCGCAAAGCACTGCAGAGGGTGGTGAAAACCGCCCAGCGCATCACAAGGACTTCACTTCCTGCCATTGAGGATGTCCAGAAGAATCGATGCCTACGACGGGCGCGTAGCGTACGTTGCTATCAGCTTTGCAGTGTTTGTATTCCGAAATACATTCATTCATTCATTCATTTTCTGTAACGCTTGTCCTCATTAGGGTCGCGGGTATGCTGGAGCCTATCCCAGCTGACATTGGGTGGAAGGCGGGGTACACCCTGGACTGGTCGCCAGTCAATTGCAGGGCACATGTAGACAAACAAAGACAAACAACCATTCATATTATTTAAATTGCAGTTTCTTACCTTGTCTGGTAATTTCATGTACAACACAGAAAATACAGTGTGTTCCAGAGAGAAAACGTGTATGATTATTATTAATAATAATAATAATAATAATAAAAGTGTTGGTACGCAAAAAACTTGGTAGAATGATTTATTTGAACATTTGTAGTCAGTTTGAAGAACATGGGATTACTAATAGTAATAAAAATACTCTAACCTTCATTCTGGAAATGGGCTCACCTTTCAATCAATGTGCCATTTTGAATCATCCAAACGTCACAGTAGGTCCTCGCCACCAACATCACAGCAATAAGGAAAAGGTATCCAGTCTGAGACAAAAGAGTACAGTTCATATTTACTAGTTAGTTAGTAATAGTTACTAGGCACTGTCAAACATTACCTTCTTTCTTCCTGCACTAACTAGCCAATAGTGTTTGACCTTGGCTATTGGAACATACAGTATCTCTCATTGGCGCTCAATCAGGGCTCTGTATTTGTGCAGTCAAGTTTTCTAAATGTTGAACTCGCACAACACAAAAGCAGAAAAAATGATGTGATTCCATTTTCTAGCATGTTATTCTAACAAAGACACATAATCAGAAAAGACAAACTACACAAAATTCTTGATTGATTCTTTTCTCAAAAATGACCAGGAACTTAATTTCTGACCCAGACCTTGCAGTCCAAAAATGGTTACGATTAGGTTTCTGGGGTAAAACTGCTATCTATTCTTGGCTCCCAATTGAACTAAAATAGGGTTTGGATTAGGGTAGGACCACTACCACCGTCTGGCATGTTACCAATAGTGCTTTCAGAGAACAATATATACTGTAAATTCCAGACTATAAGATGCTACTTTTTCACACCCTTTGAACCTTACGGCTTAAAGGGCATTGAAAGGTGAATTTCTCCAAATGCATCTAGTGTCGATTTTAGGAGGGTTTTAATGCAAATAAACAATTAGAAATTGGTTTTACAGCCCATTATCGTGTTTTTACTGAGCAATTTAGATTAAAAGAAACCCTAGCAGACAAAACTTTTATTGTCCGACGCATTCGGAATGTTCGGGATCACTTGACAATTTCCGACGCATTGACGTCAGATACGACTGCTTCAAACATGTAAGGTTGAACCTCCAAAAGTGACTTGCTCTGGACAAAAACATCCTCAAAATTCCTGCTTCCTTCATCACTCGACTCCATGTTGATTACCTCGGCAGATTCTGACTTGTAGCAAATATGACGTCATAGACTTGCCCCTTAGCGGTCAACAAACTACTTACGTTAAAGTTCCTGTGGGCGCGGATTACACATTTCTGAATTTTTCCAAACGTGCATAACTTTTTTTATAGGCTTGCTATTACAACTAAATTTCGTACAATTTTTTAAATGGGCTTACATATCATACTGGAAAAAAACCTAGGCATTTAAAATATCCCTTTCTATGCCCTTTAAAAGAATGGTGCGGGTAATTTATGACTAAAGGAAATAAAGTTCCCATAATGCTTAGCGTGCAGAGTCAGAAAGTTGTATTTCTGAAGTGGAAGCTAATATCACGTTCTCAAGTCTTATGTAGCAACGGTGTAAGTTTGATGGAGGGTAGAATTCCCACAGCTTCTGCTTGAACTGCTGTTAATGGGTCACTGACATGATTTATCAACTTTGCTTAAATATGTTCAATATTGTTTGTAATTATGTTCTACATTGGTCGTTTTATGAAACAGACCGTCAAATTCGGAAAAGATACATTTAATCTTGATGGCGAGAAATATTAAATGGAAAAAGCTTTGCCAAGGGTGGTTTCCAGAGGTGACCCATGATCACACGATTGATTGATCAGAGCATAGCTTTCAAGCATCTCTCAAAAAATGTCATAATAACTAACAAAAAATAATAAAGACGACTGCAGCCTATATGTACAACAATTTTTTTTGTTTTACTCTTTCAGTTTAGAGGGTGCGGCTAATATTCACATGCGCTCAATAGTCTGAAATTTCGGTATACATGATCTATATTCTTTGCTATGACTAGGTTCAACTGAATGATATTTGTCTTTCGACCCAAAAGGGCCAGAATGGCAGTCACAACGGCAGTCACTCACTCGCGATTGTGTACAGGCACATGTCCGCCGTGTGCAGTCTCAGACAAGCTCATCTCACCTTTTACACCCTGTCAGTGTGTGTCCGTGGCACACATTGTTTTCTGCATGTGAAACTATAATGATTCTGTACATATTCTCTATGTCTCTAAATATATTATTTGTTGAGACTTTTGGGTGTTTGGGACTGATTAATTGGATTCACCTTATTTCCAATTGGGAAAATGGTCTCACTTTTTGTACGAATGTTGAAAACCAAGGTTCCACTGTATAAAAAAGGTTCAGTAGTATGAATACCTTATGGATGCACTGTAGAATAGGCCACAGGATGTTTAATTGCCCTACTAAATACTAACACTACTACACCTTATGAGGATGAAGGAAAAATTGAATAAACACACATTATAACATAATACTTGTCTTCAACTTACACCTTCTTAATGTGACTTTAAAAATTATATATACTGAAATTTTTATCACTGTACCTATGCTGTATTGCACCGGCATCTGGGCGACTTTACACATATAAATATATGAATTCCTACCTCCATGCAAAAGAAACGAGGAACCATGATTCGCAAAAGTTGTAGAATGCGAAGAAAGAAAAGCTTGTCCACCGCAGCACGATCTTTTTTGCCATCCTTCTGTACGTAGGACACAACAAACAAGTCACTGTCCATGTGGCACAAAAGACTTATTACCAGATATTTATTACCTGTTCAAAACAATTAACATACCTCCAAGTTTACTACAAGATCTGATCCTGCTTTTGGACTGCAAAGGAAGGACATGAGTTAATTCTGACAGCTTGGATTCTTCTCTGAACAATCTGGAAATATTATTTTTTTAAAGTGTAAAAAAAAAAAAACAAATTGTAAAAATGTCGCCTTGCAAGAACTGTAATTTGTTGAAAAATTCAATTCCCCTGAACATTATGTGAAGACTGACAAAATAAAAACAACACAAAACACAAAAAAACAAAATCAAGTACTTTACAGTGTTTCCTTTACTGTAGAGTTACACCTTTGGGTAACAGGCAGGGGTGCATGGTTTATGAACATTGATACAAATATGCACACGGGCATGTGAGCAGCCAAACCAAATGTTATGTCATCACTCCTGTACAGTTCCATTTGCAGTGCATTTGTGCATGCACAGCATTTGTCCGCAAGAACAAAACACGCATACACAAGAAGGTCCATTTTTGTGTAGCCGACTATTTATAAAACGCCGTAATTTCAAAAAAAGACTGCAAAATAATCCGCAGACAAAATAAAAGCATGTCATTTAGTTTATGCATCGTTTCTCCTCCCATTCAATTACGGGAAAGGACAAATGAGCAAGAACTTACACACACAGTTGAAAGTTTGTGAATAGTAACTGCAGAGGGGTGACTGATTGCAAGACAGCCGTCTACGTTATGTGGATATCTGTGTTTCATCAACTTGATTCTCCAGCCCAACATAAATACATTCAGATGTTGTAAAACTGTGATGAAAAAATACAAATTATTATAATTTTCCCCGCTCTGCCCTTGCATGCTTGCATGTGTGTGGTTCTCCAAACTCCAAGGTTGTTACCTCCATGGAGTAATTCAGATAATATTCAATGGCAGATGTTGGAATGATATGCTCAAATGGTCTGATTGGAAGCCTGTAATAAGATGTGATGTGTTGGGGGATGTGAGAAAGTACACTTTATCGTGGTAAAGTTAGTTTGACGTTCTTCTTCTTTTCCTTTAGGCTTATCCCTTCAGGTGTCGCCACAGCGAATCAATTGCCTCCATCTAACTCTGTCTTCTGTATCCTCTTCTCTTGCGCCAACTACCTTCATGTCCTCTTTCACTACATCCATAAACCTCCTCTTTGCTCTTCCTCTAGGCCTCCTGCCTGGCAATTTAAAAAAAACATATTCACTATCTCTCCTCTGGACATGTCCGAACCATCTCAGTCTGGCCTCTCTGACTTTATCTCCAAAACCTCTAACATGTGTTGTCCCTTGCTGCGGCTAACCTTCATTTCTCTCCATTCCAGGGCAAACCTCCACCCCCCAAGCTTCTCCTCCACCTGTTCCCTGCTCTCACTACATATCACAATGTCATCTGCAAACATCATAGTCCATGGAGATTCCTGTCTAACCTCGTCCGTCTGCCTGTCCATCACCATAGCAAACAAGAAGGGGCTCAGAGCTGATCCCTGATGGAGTCCCACCTTCACTCGGAACTCCTCTGTCACACCTGCAGCACACCTCACTACTGTCTTACAGTCCTCATACATGTCCTGCACCGCTCTAACATACTTCTCTGCCACTCCAGACTTCCTCATACAATACCACAGTTCCTCTCTGGGCACCCTGTCATAAGCTTTCTCCAGATCTACAAAAACACAATGCAGCTCCCTCTGACCTTCCTTGTACTTCTCCATCAACATCCTCAAAGCAAATATTGTATCTGTTTTACTCATTTTTGGCATAAAACTGTACTGCTGCTCACAAATGCTCACGTTTGCCCTTAGTCTAGCTTCAACTACTCTTTCCCATAACTTCATTGTATGGCTCATCAGCTTTATTCCTCTGTAGTTGCCACAATTCTGCACATCTCCCTTGTTCTTAAAAATGGGCACCAGCAGACTTCTCCTGCATTCCTCAGGCATCTTCTCTTTATCTAAGATCTTGTTAAACAACCCGGTCAGGAACTCTACTGCCACCTCTCCTAGACACTTCCATACCTCCACGGGTATATCATCAGGACCGAGTGCCTTTCCATTCTTCATCCTCTTCAATGCCCTCCTCACTTCTTCCTTACTAATCTTTGCTACTTCCTGGTCCACAACAACTTTTTTTTTTTAAACGTTCTTCACCAAAATAGTAATTTATTGACGGTCCCCAGAAAAACAGCCAGCAGTTAGAGCGGCATTTCCAGTGCGGGCTCGCCGGGCCACGAGAGAGGAGTCCGGGTAGGGTGAGGGAAAGCTTACGGAGCCGAATATCCAGCTGCCAACGGGAAATTCGCATTGACGGGGACGAACGTCCAACGTCCAACTAACTTCACCCCGGTGTACACTTTGGTGATATGACAAGTTCAGATAAAAGCACTTTGATAAAGCGGCATATGACCTTTGGCAAAGACACAGGACCAGTGAAACCACAGAAAGTTGCCTCGAGTTCAACTGGGCTCGGGTGTTCCTGAACGCTAAACGTGCCAATGTTTCACTGTCAAGTCATGCTAATAATGCCCACTTTAAGGTTGTGAAGTATATTCAATAGTACGCTGAACCAACACAGCACTATACGCTGACGCGTATCACCGGCAATGATGCTTTTTATGCTAATCGCGGGATATTTATTAATTATATATCCGGAAAAAAGGAGTTTTCTTCATGGGTCGTTATCAACCAACCACCCTCTCGATAGATATTTTGTTCCTTTAACACTCACCATTCCTTCGCGGTCCTTCTTTTCTTCAGCAGGTACAGCAGCATGAATACGCCGCCCGCTACGGAGGAGCTTTTCGCGGTGACATATTTACTGAGAGCCGCCATTTTGCTACTGCTCCGTCTAATGGTCCGCGGGTCAGAGGAACTCCAGAGAGCTTCTCGCCTACAAGATGATACGCCACGCGGGTCCAAAACAACGGTTACCCCGAGGGTGACAAATATGGCATGTAAACGTTTCACCCGCTTGAGTCTTTCCCCCAGGCCGCCTTTGATTTACTGTCACAATAAGTGAAGGGAACGCCTTTTAGAAACGGCTGGTTGCATCGGTGCACTTGTCGGTATCTCCTCTCACAGAAGATCTCAGTTGGTTTACGCTGCGGACTTTGGGTTTTCTTCTTTTCCGAAGAAACCCCACATCAGGCGCCACTTGGCCATTATCGCCACCTACTGGTACACGAAAATACAACACAGCAGCGCAACGCTGGAATTAGGAATTACATTCACTGTGTTCATCTCGGCCATTTCAAATGTAACATTTTGTAACAACCTGGTTTGAGGAAGAGGGTGGGGAAAAACAGATTTGTACACGATCAAGTCACCTTCTCGGATAGACGCACAATCTACTTGGTGCTTTCGGATTCTCGCTTGACGCCAGTATTCAGAGCCCTGCCGATGTCCGTCAGAATCAACTTGAATGAGGCACAGATGATTTATTCAAATGTGTGGTTTTGTGCAATTAAAATTAACATTTGTGCTGCTTTCGTTTTTGAGCTGTTACAGTTTCTTTTATAGGTCAACCAAAGGTCATGCAGCCCCCTATTTTCTCCAAATGAAACCAAACAATCGCATTTGTTTGTACAGCGTTTGTGTGGTTTTGTGCAATTAAAATTAACATTTGTGCTGCTTTCGTTTTTGAGCTATTACAGTTTCTTTTATAGGTCAACCAAAGGTCATGCAGCCCCC
>QODF01000079.1:2482054-2516297 GCA_024372805.1 Oostethus manadensis | reverse complement strand
ATGACTGTGGCTCCCAGTGCATGTATCCGGTTACACGAGAATGCGATTTTTTTAAATACAAGGTCATGTGGACACCATTTTTATCATAAACAAAGCCGGAGAAATATGCAGTTTTAAAAATACCCTGCTACGGGTGGACAGGGCAAATGCTGAAATGCGTTTTTAAGCGCGTTTACGAGCATACCAAACCTCTAGGTGGCAGTGTTAGCCAAATACTGCTCGTCTGTTGACTTTACTTCCACAATACCTCACACCAAGGCAGGTACTTGTCCGTGCACACGTGATTTTTATTTTTTCATAATAAAAAATTACATGCAAACAGACAATCATGGTGATAAAAAACAAATAAGATAAATACAAAATAAAAAAAAGACAAGCAAACTTTTTTAAAACAACTTTATTTAACAAAGGCAACTTACAATAACAAACAGCGACAACACAAATCAGTGCCACAAGCGTCACACAAGATATTCATTGAGTTTTGCCATGTGAGGGGACACTTGGGATACTTGGGCTTTTCTAACCACAAAAATGAAGATGATGGCTGCGATTGGCTGGCGACCAGTCCATTTTGTCACTGCAGTCACCAATGCAGAGAATAGCATCGCATTCTGTAAACTTCAGTTAGGTATATGTCTGGCTCACGTTAATCAGTGGCGGGCTGTGTATTTTGGTACCTGGGCCTTCAGCGGGGACTTAATCCACCTCCTAATAGCACCACTATCATGTCACAATGATAATAACCATCAAGAATGTACAAAAACATAATGCCGTATAACAATGCGCAGAATTCTGCAGATGAATGCCATTATGACTAAACACCAAACCCAGTTAAGACTTTATCTTCCAATACATCATCGCCAAAACGCCTCAGTTCCTTTTCCTGTTTCTGACTTTTACCAGCCTAAAAAATGTTTATTTGTAGCCCTAAGCAGTTTTCTTGGTAAAAACGACTCGCAGGACAATGCATGCGGAAGACCACATAGTTGCATGTCGCCACATCCATGTCTCCCAAGCGCAACGCTATGTGCAAAGCCATGATATCAGTGTGTCACAAGCCACAACCATGGAAGTAAAAGCAGACATCACAAAAATTCTCAGAAATTGGAGAAAGATCAATTATGCTGGCTGCTTCCAAGCAGTTCAACCACCAACACCATCGTGACGACAAAGATGGTGTGGACCACGTGGAAGGTTTTGTTGGAATCCACATGGGCAACTTGTTTTTGAGAAAATTACTGTTTTATAGAATTTTGTATTGAATCTTTTTGTTACTGAATTTTATATGCCCTTCATATGTTCAGTGTGAGATATTTTAGAAATAAGGGTTAAAATGGATTTAGGGAACATTGCTGGAGTGTCCAGCTGTTGAGTTACTGAGAAAAAAGCTACAGTACAACCTCAAGATACAAAATTATTTCATTCCGGAGGGGCTTTCACATGTTAGAATTTTTGTATTATCAGACAAGATTTATCATATAAATGGCATAATTTGTTCCAGCCCCCTCGAAAACAGTCGTATAAAGTGTAAATATTGTACCCACCTGAAAGAAATATGTTCATTATTGACAACCTAATCATTTACATGTGCATGAATGTTTAAAAAACAACGAGAAAATAATAAAAGCAATGAAAAATAATAACAAATGTTGTTGAATTGTTGAATAATGATACTTTACTTCACTTTAAAGTTTATGTCCATCCATCCATTTTCCTCCGCTCATCCGGGTCCGGGTCGCGGGGGCAGCAGCTTCAGTAGGGAAGTCCAGACTTCCCGGTCCCCGGCGACCTCATCCAGCTCCATCGGGAGGACACCAAGGCGTTCCCAGGCCAGCTGTGAGACATAGTCCCTCCAGCGTGTCCTAGGTCTTCCCGGGGGCCTTCTCCCGACTGGGCCTGCCCGAAACACCTCACCAGGGAGGCGCCCGGGAGGCATCTGACCTAGATGCCCGAGCCGCCTCAACTGGCTCCTCTCGATGTAAAGGAGCAGCGGCTCTACTCGGAGCTCCTCCCGGATGGCCGAGCTCCTCACCCTATCTCTTAGGGTGAGTCCAGCCACCCTACGGCGGAAACTCATTTCCGCCGCTTGTATCCTCGTTCTTTCGGTCATGACCCATAACTCATGACCATAGGTGAGGGTGGGAACGTAGATCGATCGGTAAACAGAGAGCTTTGCCTTCCGGCTCAGCTCTCTCTTCACCACGACGGTCCGGTACAGCGACCGCATTACTGCAGACGCTGCACCGATCCGTCTGTCGATCTCACGCTCCAACCTTCCCTCACTCGTGAACAAGAACCCGAGATACTTGAACTCCTCCACCTGAGGCAAGACCTCACTCCCAACCCGGAGGGTACAGTCCACCCGTTTCCGACTGAGAACCATGGCCTCGGATTTGGAGGTGCTGAGTCTCATCCCAGAAGCTTCACACTCAGCTGCAAACCGCTCCAGTAAACGCTGAAGGTCACAGCCTGATGAGGCCATAAGGACCACATCGTCTGCAAATAGCAGAGACGAGATCCTAAGGTCACCAAGCTGGACTCCCTCAACACCTTGACTGCGCCTAGAAATTCTGTCCATGAAGATTATGAACAGAATCGGTGACAAAGGGCAGCCTTGGCGGAGGCCAACGTTCACCGGAAACAAGCTCGACTTACTGCTGGCAATGCGAACCAGGCTCCTGCTTCGATTGTACAAGGACCGAATGGCACGTAGAAGCGGACCATCAATCCCGTACTCCCGGAGCACCCCCCACAGGACACCACGAGGGACACGGTCGAATGCCTTTTCCAGGTCTACAAAGCACATGTAGACTGGTTGGGCAAACTCCCACATACCCTCGAGTACCCTTGCAAGGGTGTAGAGCTGGTCCAGTGTTCCGCGACCGGGACGAAAACCACATTGCAGCTCCTCTAACCGAGGTTCGACTAACGGTCGTACCCTTCTCTCCAGCACCCTGGAGTAGACTTTCCCAGGAAGGCTGAGGAGTGTGATCCCCCTATAGTTGGAACACACCCTCCGGTCACCCTTTTTAAAAATGGGGACCACCACCCCGGTCTGCCAGTCCAGAGGTACTGTTCCTGACTTCCATGCAATGTTGTAGAGGCGTGTCAACCAACACAGTCCTCCAACATCCAGAGCCTTGAGAAATTCTGAGCGGAACTCGTCTACCCCCGGAGCCTTGCCACTGGGGAGTGATTTGACTACCCCAATTACCTCAGCCACGGTGATAGAACTGTCCACGTACGTATCCTCAGACTCTGCTTCCTCTATGGAAGGCATGTCAGTGGGATTGAGAAGGGCCTCGAAGTATTCCTTCCACCGACCAACTATATCCACAGTCGTGGTCAGCAAGCCCCCGTCCGCACTGTAAACAGTGTGAACTGGGGGCTGCTTCCCCTTTCTGAGGTGTCGGACGGTTTGCCAGAACCTCTTCGAGGCCGACCGAAAGTCGTGCTCCATAGCCTCACCGAACTCCTCCCACACCCGAGTTTTTGCCTCGACCACCGCCGAAGCCGCGTGCCGCTTGGCCTGCCGGTACCTGTCAGCTGCTTCGGGAGTCCCGCAAGCCATCCATGCTCGATAGGACTCCTTTTTCAGCTTGACGGCAGCCCTAACCCCCGGTGTCCACCATCGGGTTCGGGGCTTGCCACCACGACTGGCACCGACCACCTTGCGGCCGCAACTACAACTGGCTGCCTCAGCAATAGAGGCACGGAATACGGCCCATTCGGACTCAATATCCCGGTCCTCCCTCGAGATGCAGGCGAAGCTCTGCCGGAGATGAGAGTTGAAGACTCGACGAACGGGAGACTCTGCCAGACGTTCCCAGCACACCCTCACTACGCGTTTGGGTCTGCCAGGTCTGTCCGGCATCCTTCCCCGCCATCTGATCCAACTCATCACCAGGTGGTGGTCAGTTGACAGCTCAGCCCCTCTCTCCACCCGCGTGTCCAGGACATGCGGACGCAGGTCTGATGATACGCCCACAAAGTCGATCATAGACCTGCGACCTAGGTTGTCCTGGTGCCAAGTGCACTTATGGACATCCTTATGTTCGAACATGGTGTTTGTTATGGACAAACTGTAATTCGCACAGAAGTCCAGCAACAATACACCTCACGGGTTCAGGTCAGGGAGGCTGTTCCTCCCATCCACGCCCCTCTAAGTCCCACTGTCATTGCCAACATGGGCGTTGAAATCTCCCAGCAGAACTATGGAGTCACCAGCTGGGGTGCTCTCCAGAACCTCTCTGATAGACTCCAAGAAGACTGGGTACTCTGAACTGCCGTTCGGCGCATACGCACAAACCACAGTCAGGACCCTTTCCCCAGCCCTAAGGCGTAGGGAAATAACCCTCTTTTACTGGGGATGACTCCAACACAGAGGCACCAAGCCGGGGGGCTAACAATAAGCCCACACCAGCTCGCCGCCTCTCCCCTGCGGCAACTCCCGAGAAGAACAAGTTCCAGCCCCTCTGAAGGAATTTGGTTCCAGAACCCAAACTGTGGGTTGAGGTGAGTCCGACTATATCTAGTCGGAATCTCTCCGCCTCTTCCACAAGCTCGGGCTCCTTCCCCACCAGTGAAGTGACATTCCATGTCCCAGGAACCAGATTTGGCCGCCGAAGACCAGGTCGCCCGGACACCCGCCCTCGACCACTGCCCAAATCGCAATGCACCGAACCCTTATGCTTGCCCCTGCAGGTGGTGGGTCTGCGGGGGGGAGTTCCCGTATGGCTTCTTCGGGCTAGGCCCGGCCAGGTCCCACGGGTGAAGACCTGACCACCAGGCGCTCGCCTGCGAGCCCCTCCCCCAGGCCTGGCTCCAGGGTGAGCCCCCGGTATCCCACGTCTGGGCGAGGTGCGGTCACTTCTCTTGTTTTTTTTCATAGGGGTCTTCTGAATCACTCTTACTCTGGCTCGTCACCTAGAACCTGTTTGCCTTGGGAGACCCTACCAGGGGGCATAAAGCCCCCGACAACATAGCTCCTAGGATCATTTAGGCACTCGAACCCCTCCACCGCGGTAAGGTGGTGATTCACGGAGGGGTAAAGTTTACGTACTGTAACGTAATTTAAATTAATACACTACATTACATTAGTAAAAATAACTGATTTTTTTTATTTTAATTTTTAACAATGGACAAGAACCTGATGATGATTAAAAACATTGGACTTCGGTTTCCCTCGCCCGGACGCGTGTCACCGGGGTCCCCCTCTGGAGCCAGGCTTGGAGGTGGGGCACGATCGCGAGGGTCTGGTGGCCGGGCCTGCACCCATGGGGCCCGGTCGGGCACAGCCCGAAAAGGTAACGAGGGTCCCCCCTCCCGTGAGCTCACCACTAGTAGGAGAGGCCAAAGGGGTCGGGTGCTAAGTGAGCTGGGTGGCGGCCGGAGGCGGAGGCCTTGCCAGTCCGATCCTCGGCTAGTTGTCGGTACGTGGAATGTCACCTCTCTGCTGGGGAAGGAGCCTGAGCTGGTGCGTGAGGTGGAGAAATTACGGCTAGATATAGTCGGACTCACCTCAACGCACAGCAAGGGTTCTGAAAGCAGTCCTCTCGAGAGGGGCTGGACTTCAATCCATTTTGGTGTTGCCGGCAATGAGAGGCGACGGGCAGAGGTGGCAATTCTTGTTGCCCCCTGGCTCCAAGCCTGCACGTTGGAGTTTAACCCAGTAAGCGAGAGGGTAGTTTCCCTACGCCTTCGGGTGGAGGGACGGGTCCTGACTGTTGTTTGTGCTTATGCACCAAACAGCAGTTCAGAATACCCAACCTTTCTGGAGTCCTTAGAGGAAGTACTAGAGAGTGCTCCCTCGGGGGATTCCCTTGTTCTACCGGGTGAAATTGACGCTCATGTTGGCTGCGACAGCGAGACCTGGAGAGGTGTGATTGGGAGGAACAGCCCCCCTGATCTTAACCCGAACTGTGTTTTGTTATTGGACTTCTGTGCTTGTCACGGATTGTCTATAACGACCACCATGTTCGAGCATAAGGATGTCCACATGTGCACTTGGCACCAGGACACCCAGGGCCGCAGTTCGATGATTGACGTTGTGGTTGTGTCGTCGGACTTGCGGCCACTTGTTTTGGACACTCGGCTGAAGAGACGGCGTAGCTGTCAACCGATCACCACCTGGGTGGTGAGTTGGTTCCGATAGTGGGGGAACATGCTGTCGTGGAGAATGATGAAGCCAAACACACCACATCAAGTAGTAGATGGAGAAGGCCCCCCCCGTTTATTCGCACTTTCCTTTGCCACACTTCTGGCTCACCACCACCTGCACGTAGTTTCCTGGACTCCTTTCCATAAAAGGACATGTTTCGTACACTTTTTGGCACATAACAATCTGCCTGTACTTTTCCAGGAAGCTTGATGATAGCTTGATGAAACTAATACCCACTATAGAGTAGCCAACATTGTGACGCACTTTAAATGTCTGCTGCACACACACAACATCACACCCTTCACAGTACACCACACGTTCACTTCAGCACAAATAATCCTTTCTTCGCCACGTTCAATATTAGTCAACACAATTCCTCAATGACAAGTACAAAACCTCACATATGTGTCTCCTACTGTTACGTTTAAATTAACCTTTTTTACCAGCTTCCAAAATAAACCAGAGGGACCATTCAAACAGGGTGGTTATTGTACGCAAAGTGGTTATGTTTTTTAGAAGTTACGACACTCGCTGTACAGTTCAGATGCGTGTTTGGAAGGATTTTGCTACACACACCAACACAAACTTTTCCTCAGCAGACGCTTTGACCCTAACCTCAACCCATACAAGCTCACACAGTCTCAAGAGAAGGAACAGGAAACAGCTGGAAACTGGCAGATTATGATAAGAGTCAGCGCTGACACACACACACAAACACACACTCACCGACGCAGACTTTTAAACTGTTGATTTGAGATATTTACATTTTTGTTCCACATACAACAAAAAGACAAACAATTTCGTGCACGTCACTCACACAATATAAACCATCCAACTGATTGGTCAACACCTCTCTCCTTCAGTTTTTTTGTTGTATATGCATTAATGTATCCATAATTACCTGGCCCGATTCACAAAGGACTGCACGACTTTTGAGGGTTGCGTCACCAAGTACACATGAAGAATTGTCAAGCTGCAATTAAAACACGCACAATCTTAGGACGCCACCTTCCTCATACTGGACGTGAATTAGATCCACAAGTATTATTATATTAATAGGCTCAGCCACAAGTCCTATGGTCGGTGCGTCCCTTGCAAGTGGAAGTCGTCCACAGACCTGGCGTGCAACTGACGAAGTAGCGAAACTCTGCCGCTACAACTGGTACTTTTACCGGTGCAGTCAGGCTCTCATTATTGGAGCCTCTATTTCTTCACTCAAGTAATCTCCCGGGCTTAGAGAACTGCAGTTTTTTTCTCTTCTTCTCACACACACACAGCCGGTGGGAGCCTTCTGCTCTATTGTTCTCTACTTTTGACCTCTGTAACGATTCGCACGTACTTGGACTTGCGACGACGCTACAACGCAAATCAGAGGACGAGGGTGGATATCAGCTGGGAGAAAAACAACAACGACGGAAATCACACTTGGCCTTCAAACGGTGGTTTAATGTCATCAAATGAATCCCACATACGGCATTCCCTCCCAGCGACGCGTCGTCAGCCCACACCCCAACAATAAGTACTCCCCCTTCCCCCAAATGTCCCCAAAGTCACAAACACGGCAGTTCATGCTCCTCCCGTGGAAGCCGCAGATCACTCACGATCCTACGCATCCACGTTGAAGATCCCTCCTGGCGCTGATCCTGACCGTCCAGTAGTCCACGGCGAAAAATAAATCCAGTGGCAAAGAGAAAATACACCTTTTCCCCAAAAAAACGCGCCCGCAAAAGTTTTGCCTCCGTGGTCATTAACGCAGCACTGCCGGATCCCAGGTTGGCGTGTGACGTCACTGTTTCGGCGCCCCCCGACGCGCAGCACCTGCCTATCTTTATTACACGCCCCAGGCGCATTCTCGCCCACCCCCCACACACGACGGTTATTAAAACCCCTGACGTATATTATATAATAATATTTTACATATACCACAAATAGTCTGTAAGTGTTCATCTTACACAGGATGACCATAAGTTTTCCTCCCAGCTGAGTGTCTGGTATAGAAATGCATAAGTACATCTACCATCCCAGCTAAGGACTTATGTGGCCATTACAACCTCTTACTTGTGACAGCCAATGCTGGACTCGAGCCCGTTTTCTTTAAAACACACAAAAGTTCTCCCTCACTTTTCTAATTTGAGACTCTGCCCCGTGGGGAGAAACGCTTTGTGTGTGAGTGGACTTTCCTCCTCTCTACGTCCGTGGTATTAATACACAAAATGATGCGGTTCTTTTTAGGAGAAATTTTAGCATTAATGCTCATGAACCACTCCCGGGCTACACCATGTTGTCAAACCAAATTGGTAAGTAAATCTTACCTGATTTTAACGGCCGTTGGTTTGAAACTTGGTGCAGCCGAGGAGCGACGAGCATCAACGTCATCTCTTCCAAATCCTGCCGACAACGCCAATATGTCGTGGAGAATGATGAAGCCAAACACACCACATCAATAGTAGAGGGAGAAGGGCCCCCCCGTTTATTCGCACTTGTCTTTTGTACACTTCTGGCACACCACGATCTGCACGTAGTTTCCTGGACTCCTTTCCATAAAAGGACATGTTTCGTACACTTTTTGGCACAACACAGTCTGCACGTACTTTTCCAGGAAGCTTCTCCATAACAGGACATGTTTTGGTACACTTCTTGGCACAACGCATGTGACTGAAAACACATTATTTAAAATTAAGCATCTGGAGTTCAGAATTTCACAATAATGCCGTCAGACCTGGCAGACCCAAACGCATTGTGAGGGTCTGCTGGGAAATTCTGGCAGAGTGCCCTGTCAGAAGGAGTTTCATCTTCCACCTGCGGGAGAGCTTTGACTAAGTTCCGAAGGAGGAAGTGGACATTGAGTCCGAGTGGGCGATGTTTCGTGCTTCCATTGTCGATGCGGCTGATCGGAGCTGTGGCCGTAAGGTGGTCGGTGCCTGTCGTGGCGGTAATCCCACAACCCATTGGTGGACACCAGCGGTGAGGGATTCCGTCAAGCTGAAGAAAGAGTCCTATCAGGCCATTTTGGCCCATGGGACTCTGGAGGCAGCTGACAGGTACCGGCAGGCTAAGCAGTCTGCAGCTCTGGCAGTCACTGAGGCAAAAACTCGGACATGGGAGGAGTTCGGAGAGGCCTTGGAAAACGACTTCCGGATAGCTTCAAAGAGATTCTGGTCCACCATCCGCCGTTTCAGGAGGGGGAAGCAGTGCACAGTCAACACCGTGTATGGTAGGGACAGTGTGCTGCTGACCTCGACACAAGATGTTGTGGACCGGTGGAGGAAATACTTTAAAGACCTCCTCAATCCCACCGACACGTCTTCCAACATGGAAGCAGTGCCCGGGGACTCTGAGGCGGGTTCCTCTATCTCTGGGGCTGAGGTTACCGAGGTGGTCAAAAAGCTCCTTGGTGGCAAGGCCCAGGGGGTGGATGAGATCCTCCCGGAGTTCCTTAAGGCCCTGGATGCTATGGGCGGGTCTTGGTTGACACGACTCTACAGCATCGCGTGGACATAGGGGTCGGTGCCCCTGGACCGGCAGACCGGGGTGGTGGTCCCGCTTTTCAAGAAAGGTGACCGGAGGGTGTGTTCTAACTATCGTGGATTAACACTCCTCAGCCTTCCCGGGAAGGTCTATTCAGGGGTTCCGAAGAGGAGGATCCGCCGGATAGTCGAAACTCGGATTCAGGAGGAGCAGTGTGGTTTTCGTCCTTGTCGTGGAACTGTGGACCAGCTTTATACTCTCGGCAGGGTCCTTGAGGGTTGCCCAACCAGTCTACATGTGTTTTGTGAACTTGGAGAAAGCATTCGACCGTGTTCCTCGGGGAATACTGTGGAGAATACTGCTCCGGGAATATGGGGTATAGTTCATTACCTGTATGACCGGTGTCAGAGTTTGGTTCGCATTGGCGGCAATAAGCCGGACCCGTTTCCAGTGAGAGTTGGACTCCGCCAGGGCTGCCCTTTGTCACCGATTCTGTTCATTACTTTCACGGACAGAATTTCTAGACGCAGCCAGGGCTTTGAGGGGTTTCAGTTTGGTGGCCACAGGATTCGGTCTCTGCTTTTTGCAAACGATGTGGTCCTCCTGGCTTCATCGAGCAGTGACCTTCAACTCTCACTGGATCGGTTTGCAGCTGAGTGTGAAGCGGGTGGAATGAGAATCAGCACCTCCAAGGAACGCCGTAATTGGCCGTTGTTAGGAAGTTTGGGTGGAAGAGGATGATGGGAGATAACCAAGAAAACCAATGGGAGGGCAGGTTCTTCTTCTTAAGTTTTACGGTGTTTGGCATACATTATTTGGGTGCATTACCGCCCCAGGTGCGGGCAGCTTGTATGGCAGTGCAGTGCATTTAAAATTATGGTCGGCACTCTCCATTTTCATTTTCGTATTTTGAATATTTTTTTGTTAAATGGGATGGAAATATCTTCAAAGCCCAATTAGTATTATGAATTTTTCGTATAACAAGGTTTCCGTAAGTCGACGTTCCTTTGTACTTGTGTGTCTGCAGGTGTTTCAAGAGGAGAAGTACCTGAAGGAAGCGGTGGAATGTGGTGAAGTCATATGGCAGAGAGGTCTCCTCAGAAAAGGCTATGGCATTTGCCATGGCACTGCCGGCAATGGCTATGCCTTCCTCACTCTGTACAAGCTAACCAAGGAGAAGAAGCACTTGTACCGTGCCTGCAAGGTAAGAAATGGGGAAAGTTACCTTGGATGGATATTTCATGTTTAACTTGCTTTCTTGTTTTGTTTTCATGTTTCGCTTATCCAGCTCAGCCACCCTGTATGCTAATCCAATTCTAAACAAAAAAGTATTGTATTCCTGCTTAGTGGTGTGGTGTTAGTGTTTCTTCCATGCAGAAGAAGTCACGTATCCATGTTGTTAGGTCCAACTTCCACCGTTTTTTTTTTTGCAACATCCATTTCATCCTCTGTTCTTGATGCCCCTGACTTAGGAGCAGCCTTTATTATGCTGCACATCTTTCATGCATGTGCTTTGCTTCAACTCTTCCTCTTTACTCTTCATTAGCTCCTTAGATGTACTCCTTCTTGAGAGCTGACAGTTATTCTACCTTGGTACTTACTTGATGTGCAAGGTCATTTCCTGTTGATCCTTGATGGCAATCTGGAGAATTTGTATCTGTATATTCATGTCGATGCCTTTTATACTTCATTTGCCATGTAATCCTGCCATGTCTTATCTCCTTTCGTTGTTTGGATACTTTCATCCATTTTTCGCATAACTCCATCATAGTTTCTCGAAAGTCAGAAGTGGTTTTCATGTTTTTGCTACTGCTTCATCATGTCGTACATCTCAGTTTCCTTGTAGTCTTCTGTGTCCTGGTACTCTGAAGAGGCAGTGGTGGTCTTGTTCAGATGCACCGTTATTTGATAATTGCTTGGATCTTTTGTACGATAGCCTGACAAAAGGTACAAATGTACATGTCTTTTTGTTTCTTCTAGTTTGCGGAGTGGTGTTTGGACTATGGGACCCATGGCTGTCGCATCCCGGACAGACCCTACTCTCTTTTTGAAGGTACCACACATTTCTCATGGAATTAAAAACATATTCCATTGACCCGCTTTGGCTATATTATGACTTTGTGTGCTTAAAGTGTTACTTATTTGTCATGTACAGTGAGGGAAAAAACTATTTGAGCCCCACCTGATTGCCCACTAACAAAGATATGATCAGTCTATAATTTCAATGGTAGCTTTATTTGAACACTGAGAGACAACAATGACAAAAAAAATCCAGAAAAATGCGTTTCAAAAAGAGTTACAAATTAATTTGCATTTCCATGAAGGAAATAAGTATTTGATCCATTTGAAAAACGTGCTTCAGTACTTGGTGGCAAAACCTTTGTTGGCAATCACAGAGGTCAGCCCTTTCTTGTAGTTGGCCACAAGGTTTGCACACATCTCAGGGGGGAGGATGACCTTAATATGCTTCTTCTTGAGCCAATCTTTTGTTGCCTTGGCCGTGTGTTTTGGATCATTGTCATGCTGGAATACCCAACCACGACCCATTTTCAATGCCCTGACTGAGGAAAGGAGGTTCTCACCCAACACTTGACGGTACATGGCCCCATCCATCTTCCCTTTGATGCGGTGCAATTGTCCTGTCCCCCTGGCAGAAAAACACCCCCAAAGCATAATGTTTCCACCTCCATATTTGACGGTGGGGACGGTGCTTTTGGAGTCATAGGCAGCATTCCTCCTCCTCCAGACACGGCGAGTTGAGTTGATGCCAAAGAGCTCAATTTTGGTCTCATCTGACCACAACACTTTCACCCAGTCTTCCTCTGAATCAGTCAGATGTTCAGTGGCAAACTTCAAACGGGCCTGTAGATGGACTTTCTTGAGCAGGGGGACCTTGCGGGCACAGCAGGATTTCAGTCCTTCACGGCGTAGTGTGTTACCAACTGTTTTTGTGGTGACTATGGTCCCAGCTGCCTTGAGATCATTGACAAGTTCCTCCCGAGTGGTTCTGGGCTGATTCCTCACCGTTCTCATTATCATTGAAACTCCACGAGGTGAGATCTTGCATGGAGCTCCAGACCGAGGGAGATTGGCAGTTCATTTATGTTTCTTCCATTTGCGAATAATTGCACCAACTGTTGTCACCTTCTCACCCAGCTGCTTGGCGATGGTCTTGTAGCCCATTCCAGCCTTGTGTAGGTCCACAATCTTGTCCCTGACATCCTTGGAGAGCTCTTTGGTCTTGGCCATGGTGCAGAGTATGGCATCTGGATTGATTGATTGCTTCTGTGGACAGGTCTCTTTTATACAGGTAACGAGCTGAGAGGGCTGCCAATGTCAGCTCGTTACCTGTATAAGATCCACCTGGGAGCTAGAGATCTTGCTGACAGATAGGGATCAAATACTTATTTCCTTCATGGAAATGCAAATTCATTCATAACTCTTTTTGAAACGCATTTTTCTGGATTTTTTTGTCATTGTTGTCTCTCAGTGTTCAAATAAAGCTACCATTGAAATTATAGACTGATCATTTCTTTGTTAGTGGGCAAACTTACAAAATCAGCTGGGGTTCAAATAGTTTTTCCCTCACTGTATGACTTCAAGGCTGTTGTGTGGCACACATAGCAGAAAATGGCTAAAATGGCTTCTTGATGATGGCACACCCTCACAGCATCATAGTGACATAGCTATGTAGTTGACATAATCATTCATATTAGTAAAAATATGAATAATGTTTCTCCTATCAGGTATGGCGGGAACCATCCACTATCTGTCAGAAATGGCCGCTCCTGAAGCTTCCTGCTTCCCTGCGTTTGAACTTAATGTTTGAAGCTAACCGCTGGAAACTGTAATGAAGAAAAGACTGAAAAAAATCTGAGTTCTTTATTTGTTTGATTGGAGGAAGTGTCAAACTTACAAAATATGAGCACAGTTCTTTTGGGTGAAATTTTCAAAGGTTTGCTCGTTGGACCAAATCGTGCACACTTAAAAGCAGTTCAAATAAATACCAGCCTTTTAATATCCAAGCAAGAAACGTAGTACAGAGTAGATGGTAAAAGTTCAGTTCGCATGCTTCTCCGTGTCATTGGTGTCTTTTCTTCCTCCTGTGTGCACGTCTTTTGTGTCTAAATCCATGTAGCCCAACGCCAAACACATATTGCATATTTGAAGTTATTCCCTCAATTACAAGAGGCAACAGTGAAAGAACTTCACAAATGCAGTTCTTGTATTTCATCCAAGACAGACGACACCAACTAGCAACATGAAAGTCATCAATGTGTTGTATATTTGCTTTCTGTGCACGTTGGTGACTCAGGCCTGTTTATTGTGCTCTTTCATTGAGAGAGATGATGAGATGCACCGTACCGCATGAAAGAAACTACAGTATTCCTGTAGTACTAGTATTATCTTGTTCTTATCCTAATCCTCCTTTATGACCTGACCGGATGCAGAGGCTTTCATTGAATCTGCAGGCAGAGATAATAAGTGAGTTTGGACAGAAAATTCCACCTTTGTGCGAGTATCTCCTGACGACATGGAAGAACGGCAAATGTTAAAAGTAGCAAAGGATCCCGCTAACGTAATGTATGCTAGAGTAAGGGAATATACGCAAATCACATTAGAAAAAGTAAACCCATCCTCTAATAAATCAATTCCTAACTTTGCATATGTTGAACATCAATGTGAAAGCATTATTCCACCAGTCAAAATGCAACAAATCTTTTAAACAGTCATTCGTGCATTTGATAGAGTTTATAGAAATCACAGGGACAACAATCTTCTCCTGCAGCTTTTTCCATTTTGGACTTGATCTTGACGTATTGATTCTGTTAACTGGAGGCCGGGGTGGCGCACCCGAGACACTTGTGGCCCCGAGCAGCAGAGCAGAGGGAAGCAGTGCCCCCGTTGCCTAGTAAAGTAAAATCTGGGTGGCAATAGAATTAAAAGAGAGCTGACAGGTGAGAAAAGAAGGCAAATGAAAAAGGTGAAATTATGTGACCTGTTTTTTTCTGTTATCAGAGTAGTTAGCATGCTGTGCTAGCCTGTATCTCCCTTTTTACCAACATTTAATTGGCCGAGTAAATGTTTAGCGTGTATTATTAAATCAGTTGTCCTTTCCCTGTTGACCAGATTTAACAACAGATGCAATAACACCTCCCTGTCCCTGTGCAGGTGAGCAGCACACTCAATTGAAGTATTTTTCCACATTATGATTCCATTTCAACTTCATTTGTTGGTAGATGTAAAGATTCAGGTAATGTATGTGTAAGGTTGGGTTTTTTTGTCTTTCAAAAAGGATTTTGGAATTTTACAATAACAATGTAACTGTAAAGATGGCCTTGAGGGTGGATGGATGTTCTTTTGCATCAAAGAGTAACTTACTATATCTGCAGACTGCTGCAAGGACACTTACCAGCAGTAAGTATTACATTGAACAATAAGAAGCAAGACGTGTGCCAACCTTCAGAGTTGGAGTTACGTAAAGCTCTTGTTAGGTCGGGTAAAGTTCTAAAGATGATGTGAGATGTGTGCGTGTGTTTCGTGAGGTCCAGAATTCCTGACTTGCTGTGCGCCATCATCACTGTTGGGTACATATATCCTTTAAATGATCATGATTGGGTTCATTTTGGGTACAGCAAGGGAACAAAATGCAAAACAAAAAATGTCTTTGCTTTTGTGTAAACAGATTGTACTAAAACAGCCTAATGATGTTACACTTTTTATGAGTGTGGGTATATATATATATATTGTGTACTGTCTGAGGATTGGTGTTGGTTGTCTTTTTTTTGTCCTTTTTCAGATTAGGCTGCGTGTGATTGGCCAAAACTACACTAACCAGAAAAGAGCTTTTTGTCTAATGCAGATGGGTGTTTCATTGTTTTGCTTTCTGCAGCAATATGTTCCATATATTGAGCATATAAATAAAGTCATATAAATGATAAACATTTGGAATAATTATATTTTCAGAACACATATTATGGTAATGAATACATTTAGTAAAAAAAAATCTGAAGGTTTGTGTGAGAACCAAAAAAACTGGCTGCCTAAATAAAGTCAAAATTCCCATCATTAATAAGAAGGTGCAAATGGTATGAAGGTATGTGTTTTGTCAGCCTGTTTTTAGTTTTTTATGCAGGACAGCACTTTGTTTATTCCAAAGTGTTAGCTTCAGACGTTACTTTTTGTCCCCACCGTGGAATATTTGCTCATAGGACGGTGGTGGGTGGTTGCTGTAAGACGGTGGTGGAGGGTAGGTGGACATCTTCACGTGGGCAGAGCCAGGCTGCTGTGGGTATGCAGGATCTGTGGTGGTAAGCGTCGGGTCAGCACCAGTCATCCTGTTGATGCCAAACCCCTGAATACTCCCTGTCAGGGAAACTACAAAGAAGACAATAGTAGTGGATCTAGACCTCCATGTGTTTCATATGTAAAGTAGCAGTGGCTCTAGACCTGTCCCATTTGTAAAGTTTTAGTGGATCTAGACCTGCTCCATGTGTTCCATGTGCCAAGTAGTAGTGGAACTACATTGGACCTGCACTGTGTTATATGTGTAATGTAGTAGTGGATTTAGACCTGCTCTATGTGTAATATACAGTAGTAGTGGTGCTAGACCTACTCCATGTGTCCCATGTGTAAAGTTGTAGTGGGTCTAGACCTACTCCATGTGTTCCATGTGTAAAGTTGTAGTGGGTCTGCTCCATGTGCAGGACTTGCTCCATGTGTTCCATGTGTAAAGTAGTAGTGGATCTAGACCTGCTCCATGTGTTCCATGTCTAAGGTAGTAGTGGTCTAGACATCCTCTATGTGTTCCATGTGTAAAGTAGTAGTGGTCTAGACATGCTCTTTGTGAAGGACCTACTTGTGAATATAATGTAAAATAACGACCTGGTGAAGTGACAGGATGTCTTGTGAAGGACACGTTGAATGCTGTCTCGTCTCTCAGAGAGGAAGCATACATTCTTCTACGAATGAAGAAGCCAGCACCACAGCAGAACAAGACCGCCATCATTAACAGAACCCTGAAGAACAAACACGACACTATTACAGGTATGTAGTTTTGCACATATGCATGGTGTTCGAGTTTTGTTTGGCGAAGAGCGTTTCTCCGGCTCTCTAAAATGCTATAGTCTTTGCTGTAACGTTCGCTGTAGGTTCACTCTCGAGTGGGTGCTTTGCATTGATGTGGGAGGCTGAACTTCAGCTGCTTTGGTACCTTTATCAATGATGCCGTGGGAGGGTTTTTGAAATGTCAATTTCCCATTTACTGGGCCAACAACTCTCACATGCTCCTCCATTTTCATGTCAATATGACCGTAATTAATTCAAATGATGCACTAATTTGACACCCCTAAATTACTATTATAAACATCCCATATATACAATGTACAAATCTGTACTGTTCATGGAGGATCATAATGGTTTTATATTATTACATATTTTATAAGAACTCACTCGATTTTGTGTAAATATACTGTATATGTTTATGTGTATATATTACAAACAGTATACTGTATCTACTAACCCTAAACCATAAAAAATGACATTTCCCATAGTCCATGTGTAGTCTTAGTAGCGTGAAGTAGTAGTCCTCACCAAAAGTACCAGAGCCGCTGGATGGACAGAGCTCTCACACAGCAGCGAGTCCCACAGCAGTCCTCGTAGGAACGACATCTGACAAAACACGGTTACTGATTCATGTAAGTCCACGTGCAGTATTGTATGACCATGTGTGACATCAGGGGATACGCATTTTCCTAAGTACTGTAGTGCTCGTGTTTCCACAAATCTCAGATGGAACATAGTAGCAATTTATTGCATATTGTGCAAAACTAAGAGAGAAACAACGTAAAATATAAAAAAAAATGGACACAGAGCAGAATCTGTTTTTCAGATGATTACATCGCTGTTTGATATGTGGTAAAAGCTTGCATGAATTATCATGAGGTAACAAATACACAAATTCACACTTTATGTCATCAAACCTTACCTTTAAGTATTATTATTATTATATTATTATTATTATGCTAGCGGCGGCCATGCTATGTCGCTGCAGCAGAGTGTGAGTCCTTGTGTGAAGTGAAAGTCTGGTTTCTTGTCTACAGGGCTCTAACAATGCCAAAAGTCAAGCATGTTTTCTATGCTCCAAATCTGAAAACATTCTGTTTATTAATATTCAATTGTACTTTGTGGAAATTCACTCATCACGTTTCAACTGCCGTAAAGGAGGAATGACAGGACTTCATTACTCTTGAAGCATTCATCTTTTTTAGGCTGTTTTCCACGTTTAACAGCTATGTCAGAGCAAACCTGGCTCCATGATGCCTTAGGAGTCGCCCTGAACATCCAGTTAACAGCCCGGGATTCTAGCTCAATGCCTAGCGCTCTCCCAGAAATGGAACCCTGGTGTGGGTGTGTCCTGGAGCGGACTTCATTTTGACATATTCCCATATTATCTAGTGGTGTGACGAGACACCCGACTCACAACGTCCAAGAAAATGAGATGAGATTTTAACATGAAGCATAAAGAAAACATGCCAAAGAAAAACACAACCAAAAAATGCACTGCACACACAAACTGTTTTGTTTAACAAAACATTCAGGTGTGTTTTGAAATGTTTGTCCCATAAAAACTAATTCTGTCACATTGGAGGGTTTTCCAGCATGAAACCTTTTTAAGGTCATGCCACAGCATCTCAATAGAATTCAGGTCAGGACTTTGACTGGTAAGTATAAGTATTTTATTTGACTTCAGCTATTCCGAGGTGGACTTGCTGGTGTGTTTTGGATCATTGTCCTGGTGCAGAACCCAAGTTGGACATTTTACTTCAGAAATTTTTGCAGAATTCATTGATCAATTTATCACAGCACATCTTTTAGCCGGTCCTGAATCAGCAAAACAGCCCTAGACCATCATACTACCGCCACAATATTTTACTGTTGGTATGATTTTCTTTTTCTAAAATGCGAGGTAACTTTTATGCCAGATGTAATGGGACACCTTCCAAAAAAATTCAACTTTCGTCTTCTCAGACAGAGTGTTTTCACAAAGGTCTTGGCGATCAACAAGATGTTTTCTGGCAAATTTGAGATGAGCCTTAGTGTTTTTTGGTTTTTTTTTTATTCAGCAGTGATTTTGATCTTGGAGCTCTGGCACGCAGGCTGTTTTTGCCCAGTGTCTTTCTTATGATGGAATCATGAACACTGACCTTACTGAGGCAAGTGAGGCCTGCACAGTTCTTTGGGTGTTGTTTTGGGGTCTTTTGGGACCTTTTGGATGAGTCGTCGCTGCACTTTTCAGGTAATTTTGGTTGGCCAACCTCTCCTGGGAAGGTTCACCACTGTTCCATGTCTTTGCATTATGTGGATAATGACTCTTACTGTGGTATAACAATTTTATCCCTAAATAAAAAGTTTCATTTTGTAATTAGTTGTGTTTTCCACAATATTCCTACAAGGGTACTGTGGCATTTCGCTTTTCTAGCTTCATTTTTCCTCTTAACTTCTACTATGCATTGCTCTTCACCATGTTTCACTCTTTTATTGTGTGTATGCTAACGCCTTGCCTACCTCACAGAGACAAAGCGACCGTATGACTGACATGAGGTCACACTGTTGTTTTTTGACGTGTGTAGATGCTGAAACCAATGCTCAGAGTGAACTCTCTTCCTTCCTATTTGGAGGTGAAAGACACGAATAACAAGACATGCGAGCACATAGTCAATATATGGAGGCCAGAAAAATTATCCAGTTTTTTTTATTTATCGTGTGATTCATTTAGTTATTATATTTGTTATTATCGTGAGAGCCCCTCCTTGAATCACCACCTTATCATGGTGGAGGGGTTTGAGTGCCCGAATGATCCTAGGAGCTATGTTGCCGAGGCTTTATGCCCCTGGTAGGGTCTCTCAAGGCAAACAGGTTCTAGGTGAGGGGCCAGACTAAGTGATTCAGAAGACCCTAATGAAGAAAAGCAAGAGGAGTGACCGCACCTCGCCCGGACGTGGGATACCGGGGCCTCACCCTGGAGCCAGGTCTGGGGGAGGGGCTCGCAGGCGAGCGCCTGGTGGCCAGGCCTTCACCCGTGGGGCCTGGCCGGGCCTAGCCCGAAGAAGCCATACGGGAACTCCCCCCCGCAGACCCACAACCTGCAAGGGCAAGCATAAGGGTCCGGTGCAATGGGATTTGGGCGGTGGTGGAGGGCGGGTGTCCGGGCGACTTGGTCTTCGGCGGACAAATCTGGTTCTTGGGACATGGAATGTCACTTCTCTGGCTGGGAAGGAGCCCAAGCTCGTGGAAGAGGCGGAGACATTTCGACTAGATATAGTCAGACTCACCTCAACCCACAGTTTGGGCTCTGGAACCAAATTCCTTGAGAGGGGCTGGACCTTGTTCTTCTCTGGAGTTGCTGCAGGGGAGAGGCTGCGAGCTGGTGTGGGCATATTATTAGCCCCCCGGCTTGGTGCCTCTGTGCTGGAGTCATCCCCGGTAAACGAGAGGGTTATTTCCCTACGCCTTTGGGCTGGGGAAAGGGTCCTGACTGTGGTTTGTGCGTACGCGCCGAACGACCGTTCAGAGTACTCAGCCTTCTTGAAGTCTATCAGAGGTGTTCTGGAGAGCACCCCAGCTGGTCATTCCATAGTTCCACTGGGAGACTTCAGCGCCCATGTGGGCAATGACAGTGTGACTTGGAGTGGCGTGGTTGGGAGGAACGGCTTTCCTGATCTGAACCCGTGTGGTGTGTTGTTGCTGGACTTCTGCACGAATGGACAGTTTGTCCATAACAAACATTATGTTCAAACATAAGGATGTCCATAAGTGCACTTGGCACCAGGACACCCTAGGTCGCAGGTCTATGATCGACCGTATTCCGTGCCTCTATTGCTGAGGCAGCCAGTTGTAGTTGTGGCCGCAAGGTGGTCGGTGCCAGTCGTGGTGGCAAGCCCCGAACCCGATGGTGGACACTGGGGGTTAGGGCTGCTGTCAGGCTGAAAAAGAAGTCCTATCAAGCATGGATGGCTTGCGGGACTCCTGAAGAAGCTGACAGGTACCGGTAGGCCAAGCGGCACGCGGCTTCGGCGGTGGTCGAGGCAAAAACTTGGGTGTGGGAGGAGTTCGGTGAGGCTATGGAGCACTACTTTCGGTCGGCCTCGAAGAGCTTCTGGCAAACCGTCCGACACCTCAGAAAGGGGAAACAGCCCCCAGTTCACAATGTTTACAGCGCGGACGGTGGCTTGCTGACCCCGACTGTGGATATATTCGGTCGGTGGAAGAAATACTTCGAGGCCCTTCTCAATCCCACTGACATGCCTTCCGTAGAGGAAGCAGAGTCTGAGGATACGTACGTGGACAGTTCTGTCAACGTGGCTGAGGTAAATGGGGTAGTTAAATCACTCCCCAGTGGCAAGGCTCCGGGGGTGGATGAGTTTTGCACGAAATTCCTCAAGACTCTGGATGTTGGGGGACTGTCTCTACAACTCCTACAACTCCTCGAGAGGAGGACATGCCTCTACAACATTGCATTGAAGTCAGGAACAGTACCTCTGGACTGGCAGACTGGGGTGGTGGTCCCCATTTTTAAAAAGGGTGACCGCAGGGTGTGTTCCAACTATAGGGGGATCACACTCCTCAGCCTCCCTGGTAAAGTCTACTCCAGGGTGCTGGAGAGAAGGGTACGACCGTTAGTCTAACCTTGGTTACAGGAGTTGCAATGTGGTTTTCGTCCCGGTCGCGGAACACTGGACCAGCTCTACACCCTAGCAAGGGTACTGGAGGGTATGTGGGAGTTTGCCCAACATGGGAGTTTGTCTACATGTGCTTTGTAGACTTAGAAAAGGCATTCGACGGTGTCCCTCGTAGTGTTCTGTGGGGGGTGCTCCGGGAGTACGGGATTGGTGGCCCGCTACTACGTGCCATTCGGTCCTTGTACAATCGAAGCAGGAGCCTGGTTCGCATTGCCAGCAGTAAGTCGAGCTTGTTTTCGGTGAACGTTGGCCTCCGCCAAGGCTCCCCTTTGACACTGATTCTGTTCATAATCTTCATGGACAGAATTTCTAGGCGCAGTCAAGGTGTTGAGGGAGTCCAGCTTGGTGACCTTAGGAACTAGTCTCTGCTATTTGCAGACGATGTGGTTCTTATGGCCTCATCAGGCTGTGACCATCAGCATTTACTGGAGCGGTTTGCAGCTGAGTGTGAAGGTTCTGGGATGAGACTCAGCACCTCCAAATCCGAGGCCATGGTTCTCAGTCGGAAACGAGTGGACTGTACCTTCCGGGTTAGGAGTGAGGTCTTGCCTCAGGTGGAGGAGTTCAAGTATCTCGGGTTCTTGTTCACGAGTGAGGGATGGTTGGAGCGTGAGATCGACAGACGGATCGGTGCAGCGTCAGCAGTAATGCGGTCGCTGTATCGGACCGTCGTGGTGAAGAGAGAGCTGAGCCGGAAGACAAAGCTCTCTGTTTACCAATCGAAAGAACGAGATTGCGGATACAAGGGGCGGAAATGAGTTTCCTCCCAAGGGTGGTTGGACTCACCCTAAGAGATGGGGAGAGGAGGTCGGCAATCCGGGAGGAGCTCAGAGTAGAGCCGCTAGTCCTTCACATCAAGAGGAGCCAGTTGAGGTGGCTCGGGCATCTCATCTGGATGCCACCGGGGCGCCTCCCTGGTGAGGTGTTTCGGGCATGCCCAGCCGGGAGAAGGCCCTGGGGAAGACCTAGGACACGCTGGAGGGACTATGTCTCACAACTGGCCTGGGAACGCCTTGGTGTCCTCCCGGTGGAGCTGGAAGAGGTCGCCGGGGACCAGGAAGTCTGGACTTCTCTACTGAAACTGCTGCCCCCGCGACCCGGATAAGCGGAAGAAAATGGAATGGAATCATTTATATTTTAATAGAGATTCTGATGATGAACAGGTCATTCATCTAAGTAATAAAAGTTACGCGTCATCTGACAAAAAATACAAATCATAAAATATTTGGATGTAAGAAAATATTTATTACATGTGTCTTGGACAGAAAGACTCCTTTAACAATGAGCATGACTGACCATGTCATCATAAATGTTGTGTTCCACTGCATCAAAATACTTACATAAAGTATATTGGGTATCCACCTTCAAAATACCAGCAGTACTTTTTAGCCTCAACAGCCTGTCAAAGACAAAATAATATATTACTTATAATATATCAAACACTAACTTTACTAATACAACAACAATATTAAGCTAAATAAAAATATACAACACAACATATTATACACAATACTAGAAAAAATTCAGGCAGAAATTTGGAATGGGTCTGCTACCCACATCTGCAGCCTGAGACTGATTTGGTGGCTTTTGGGCTTTGCCATTCAAACAATTTTTCAAATGGAAATACTAAAAAGAATTCCTTCAAAATGTCAACACTAACATGTAGAGTTGTGAGCTATAAATCTATATGACCAGATATCTGATTTGACAAGCAAACATTTAGGCTTTGCCAGAATTACCCTCCTGTATCAATCAATCAATCAATCAAATTTTATTTGTAAAGTGCTTTACAACAACCGCAGTTGATCGATCAAAGTGCTGGACAATGATAATAAAAACATGATTAGAAGAGCACACATAACAATTTAAATTAGCCAGTTCCTTTCAAAATGCAACAACACTGTTAGGAGCCAAATGCTGATCTAAAAAGAAACGTCTATCTATTGTGTAATAATATCATGAGGTTATATTCGTATTTATCCATCCATCCATTTTCCATCACACTAAGTTATGCTGGAGCCTATCCCAGCTGTCTGCGGGCGAGAGGTGAACTGGATATTCATATTTATTTATATTAACAGTTACAAGTGGCCCTCTGAGGGCAGTTATTGTCTACTCTACATTGTCTTTGACAATGTAGCCCTCAACGAATACGAGTTAGACACCACCGCTCCATACCTTGCCATGGTTGAAGACCAGAATGGATGCAAGTAGGAGGAGGCGCGCTAACGCCGCAAAAGATTTTTAAAACATCATTGAAAACAAAAAAAAAAACTGTCTTTGGGTTTTAAAAGAAGGGCCGCAAAACAGCAGCTAGACCAACAGCGGCGAGATGATAACTTTTTGCATTGTAATTTGTTTACTTTGAAATGTTGCACCTTTGTCACCTACCTGGAGTGTTGAAAACACTTACATCCAGTAAGTTATTGATTGGACTGAAGGGCAGGATGTGTGTTTTTGTTATATTTTATAAAGATAGATAGATGGACAGTTATTGGTTGTTTTTTTATTGATAAGATTTTTTTCAAGCCACACAAAATACACAAAACAGAACATAGTCAAAATAAACACATACAGACAGAAAACAATTTCTCTCGAAAAGGAGCGGAAGAAGACAAGGTTATTTGCACCTAACCCCGTATTCGGGACACCAGAGCATGTTATGTTAACACAATATGCAGCATATTATACATTATAGTACGCCCTGCCATACTATGCAACAAAACTCAATTTCTAGCAACATTAAGGCATGTTAAAACTTGAACGTTGCAAATGTAGGTGTAAGAAAAGTATACAAATATAGAATGTAAAATATTGATCCCATCAAATAAAAATGTTTATTCAGCAAGTCTTGAATAGAAATACCATTGGCTTCCAGCATACTTGGGGCTATGATGTGCTCCTTTACACATTTGAACATACTGTAAGAATGCCAGTTTCATATAACTGCCATATTTATTTTATAATGTAAGATTAATATCTACATCAACAAACAATAACCGTAGAATTGAATCAAAGCGAATCAGTTGTTTGTACACTGCAATGAATCATATTATTAAATCGTTCTCTTTTGTCGTTTCATCTAAAGCAGGGGTCAACAACCCGTGGCTCTGGGGCCACATGCGGCTCTTCAGTCTCCTTGTTGTGACTCCCCTCGCTGAGCGCGGTGAAGAAATGAAAGAATATGAAATAACTGACTCGCCACCAAGTCTGTGAATGCATCTAGACTGTCAGCAGTCAGAAACTGCTGAGGCTATGCGGTGAGTGACTGGGTGGGAGAGAAAAAAGGTGAAGTGGAGTTGAGTCCAAAACTATTACTACGCAGTAAAATAAAACAATGTAATTAACGAGAGAATGTTTTATAACGAGAAGTGCGCTGTCGCTCTAGATGGTGACTCCAGGAGAGGCAGGTGATGTGCAGCAGCAGCTGACAGAACAATGTGCTTTCACTTTTATGTCTGCAAATACCAGAAAAATCTCCCAACGACGTCAGGACAAGTCTCTAGTCGTAGACAACGTACAAATACACTATTTCTAAAATCACAATTAGTAAAATTTGCTAATCTAGTAAATTATGTATAAAACTAAACAAACTATTAAACGGTTACACAAGAAAGTCGTACCAAAGAGAAGCGAAATATGACATCATGGAAAAATGTAACCTAAAACACTTATATGAGAGAACAACGTATATTCATCCTTCATTCATTCATTTTCCATACCGCTTATCCTCATTAGGGTCACGGGGATGCTGGAGCCTATCCCAGCAGACTTTGGCCGAGAGGCGGGGTACACCCTGGACTGGGCGCCAGTCAATCGCAGGGCACATATAGACAAACAATCGTTCACACTCTAATTCTTACTCTAATGGACAATTTAGAGTCGCCAATGAAGCTAACATGCATGTTTTTGGAATGTGGGAGGAAACCGGAGTACCCGGAGAAAACCCACACACGCACGGGGAGAACATGCAAACTCCACGCAGAGATGCCCAACGGAGATTTGAACCCTCCTGACTGTGTGGCCAATGTGCTAACCACTCAGCCACCGTGCGGCCACAACGTATATTGCATACTAATATACGAATATACCTTTAGTACTTCGGCATGTGTAATCAATTTATAGAATTGATTGAGTAAGGAACTAAAGAATACTCCAAAAAAACCAGTACAAGCTGTTGGTGCTTCCAAAACACAAGGAAGAAGAGTCCTGAACTACTGTGCACGTCCAAGGGTTTTGTGAGTAAATTGTACTGACCCAACCTGATCCAATTATGTTCTGTCCTGTCTGTTTTGTTGTCTATTCTGTCTAATCCCTTTCCAATAACTCTTCTTTCTTTGTGAGCACATTGTTTGCACGCATCCGACTATGTTCTGTTCACTTTATGTATAAATCACAAGGCAATTTCTTTACCGTGACATCAACTTTGACTACTGTTTTAACCACATTATCTTACTATCTGTACAAATGTATTAAAATTGGGTGAAACCGATGGATTTGCTAAGCTTTGCTTTTTCCTACTCCTTTTGGACTTTTTATACTGCTGATTACAACACTTTACATGATATATTTACTTCTTTTTATACTGCTGACTTTGCATATTACTTTTTCTCTTCTGCCACTTTACCTGCCATCTTTTTTTTCTGCAGCTGACTACACTTCATTCATTCATTACTCCTTTATTTATTTTTGGTCTGTGGTCACTTTGTGATGGTCAGCCTTTCTAAATTTTGAAATTTGTCAACTTAAATGTTTCTTTCTGGAAACCCAAACCCTAACCACCCCAATAAAAGGGAGACAACATTGGCTTATGCTAAATCTCTATGAATTTTGGAATGCAGCAATACCTTAACACAGTGGTCTTCAAACTGGGAGGCGGACGCCCGGCGTTATGACTGGTGGGCGTGGGGTTGCCATGAACACTTTTCATTATTACCGTATTTTTCAGACTGAAAGCCCCTTCTTTTTTTTATACCCTTAGAACCCTGTGCACCCTGTGCATTTTTCTTCGTGGCCCGGCGTGCCATGATAACATTGCCACATTGGGTATGTTCAAATTCTCTACTGACTTAGCGCGAGTGTTCCAATAACACTCTTAAGTTTCCGTGTGTATCCGTGTGTATGTTGTCCAATGCACCCTTAGCCTTAGCTAATGGTAACTTTGCCAAAGCCCCGTTTATCACAAAAAAACTATTTTGAGTATTGTTGTCAAGAGAAGACCTCTGGTGCCACTACAGAAGAATGATTTAAGGTTCACCAAAGATCATGGATGTATGAAAGTAGTGTATTTTAAAATATCCATCCATTTTTCTCCGCTTATCCGGGTCCGGGTCGCGGGGGCAGCAGCTTCAGTAGGGAAGTCCAGAGTTCCTGGTCCCCGGCGACCTCTTCCAGCTCCATCGGGAGGACACCAAGGCGTTCCCAGCCCAGCTGTGAGACAAAGTCCCTCCAGCGTGTCCTAGGTCTTTCCCGGGGCCTTCTCCCGACTGGGCATGCCCGAAACACCTCACCAGGGAGGCGCCCGGGAGGCATCCGGACTAGATGCCCGAGCCACCTCAACTGGCTCCTCTTGATGTGAAGGAGCAGCGGCTCTACTCTGAGCTCCTCCCGGATGGCCGAGCTCCTCACCCTATCTCTTAGGGTGAGTCCAGCCACCCTACGAAGGAAACTCATTTCCGCCGCTTGTATCCGCGATCTCATTCTTTCGGTCATGACCCATAACTCATGACCATAGGTGAGGGTGGGAACGTAGATCGATCGGTAAACAGAGAGCTTTGCCTTCCGGCTCAGCTCTCTCTTCACCACGACGGTCCGGTACAGCGACCGCATTACTGCAGATGCTGCACCGATCCGTCTGTCGATCTCACGCTCCAACCTTCCCTCACTCGTGAACAAGAACCCGAGATACTTGAACTCCTCCACCTGAGGCAAGACCTCACTCCCAACCCGGAGGGTACAGTCCACCCGTTTCCGACTGAGAACCATGGCCTCGGATTTGGAGGTGCTGAGTCTCATCCCAGAAGCTTCACACTCAGCTGCAAACCGCTCCAGTAAACGCTGAAGGTCACAGCCTGATGAGGCCATAAGGACCACATCTTCTGCAAATTGCAGAGACGAGATCCTAAGGTCACCAAGCTGGACTCCCTCAACACCTTGACTGCGCCTAGAAATTCTGTCCATGAAGACTATGAACAGAATCGGTGACAAAGGGCAGCCTTGGTGGTGGCCAACGTTCACCGGAAACAAGCTCGACTTACTGCTGGCAATGCGAACCAGGCTACTGCTTCGATTGTACAAGGACCGAATGGCACGTAGAAGCGGCCCACCAATCCCGTACTCCCGGAGCACCCCCCACAGGACACTACGAGGGACACGGTCGAATGCCTTTTCCAGGTTTACAAAGCACATGTAGACCGGTTGGGCAAACTCCCACATACCCTCCAGTACCCTTGCTAGGGTGTAGAGCTGGTCCAGTGTTCCGCGACCGGGACGAATTACCGGTATATCCATTATTTTAAAATAATGAATATCCAAATTTTGCCACAACAAAGCTTTTGGTCGCTCGTGAGACTTTTATTGAAAATTGGGGCTCCATCCGATCCGCTACTGAAGACTGATTTAAGGCTGATTTCAATGCGTGGTATACCAGTGGATCTTAAAAGCGTGGAGCTGTGTGAAAGAATCTACGATCCCCAAATGATTTTGAAAGGCTGAGCTGTTTTACTGCTGCGTTACAGGCACAGTTTGGAAACGAGGTATGTAAAAAACATTTCAAAATGCTTATTGAAATGTTACTGTAATGGTTAGTGATGGGGGGCGCTGAAAATCACTTTATCTCCAAAAGAAAACGTTTGGGAGCCACTGCTTTAACAAAACTCTCCTCCATGTTGGTCTGATTGAGCAACATCTAGGATGACATCTGCTGGTCACATCACACCAAGGTCGGTGAGAAATAATTGACTGGTTGATATATTTATTACCCCGCCTCTTGCCCAAAGTCAGCTGGGATAGGCTCCAGCATACCCCTGTGATCTTAGTCAGAATAGTAGCATAGAAAATGGATGGATATTTTTAATGAGAAAAGGTCAACTTTTGATTGTGGATGTTCTTATTGAGGGGTTTTCCCAATGAGGGTGCTTTCAAGAAAACTTCAAAGATGCCTCCCTCGATACTTTACACTTCAGTCGACTATATTTACTGTCATTTTTGTTGACTACGTGTTGTGAAATTTAGATTTTCAAAATTAAATATTATGAATATATATGATTATCACTACACAACATTTTAGCCGAAAGAAGGCAAATATGACTGGTGTACAAACCTCACTGTCCCGTTGAAAACAAATTGCTTGAATTGAACAGGTAATACATAAAAAAATAACCCAAATAATAGAAAAATGTATTCAATAGATAGACAATACAAAGATGAAAGGTAATGATTGAAAAGAAACATCATAGTAGAAAAGATAAGAAGGAATAAGGAAAGAATATAATAATAATATATATATAATAATGATAGATAGATATATGGATAAGAATAGATGGTATAGACATTAGTTCTACTTGTGCTACTCACCGGTCCAACGAGGAGGAAGAACGAGACAGGTAAATATGTCGTCAGGTGCGCCATCTTGGAGGCTAAAAATAACAACGGCGGCTCCGTTACGTTAGCTTTGGTGGAGCATCCTGAGCCCAAACACACACACATCCCTTCCCAACTACATCACTTCCCAACCAGATCACGTCCCAACGAGATCACGTCCCAACGAGAACGGCGTTTCACCAAACACGTGACCCAGCCAGCGGTCTTCTTCTTCTTCTTCTGTTTTTTATTGGCGGTTGGCGAGCAACTTATGGGGAGTATTACCGCCACCTTGTGACTAGGAGTGTGGATCGAGATGCAAAAAAACCATATAAACATATAAAATAACATAAAATAAATACATATATTGTTTAAATACACATAAATAACATAAAAATATACACAATACACTAATTAATAATAATACCTAAGTAATAAAAAGGACACCCTTCAAAGCAATATTACTACACATACTCTACCCAACCTAATTAAATACTACTACTAATTAAGTAAATTATATCCTTTTATCTAAACCTGTTTTCCTTAAGAATATGTGTATTTCCCTAATCCCTGTATGCTTTGAATCTACCCTTCACATATCCTCTATTCCCTTCCCTTCCCTTTTCTTCCGCTTATCCGGGTCCGGGTCGCGGGGGCAGCAGTTTCAGTAGGGAAGTCCAGACTTCCCGGTCTCCGGCGACCTCTTCCAGCTCCACCAAGGCTTTCCCAGGCCAGCTGTGAGACATAGTCCCTCCAGCGTGTCCTAGGTCTTCCCCGGGGCCTTCTCCCGGCTGGGCATGCCCGAAACACCTCAACTGGCTCCTCTCGATGTGAAGGAGCAGCGGCTCTACTCTGAGCTCCTCCCGGATGGCCGAGCTCCTCACCCTATCTCTTAGGGTGAGTCCAGCCACCCTACGGAGGAAATTCATTTCCGCCGCTTGTATCCGCCATCTCGTTCTTTCGGTCATGACCCGCAGGACTCGTCAGGATCTGTCAGGACTCAGCACCTCCAAATCCGAGGCCATGGTTCTCAGTCGGAAACGGGTGGACTGTACCCTCCGGGTTGGGAGTGAGATCCTGCCTCAGGAGGAGTTCAAGTATCTAAATATATCCTCTACTACCATCCTAATATTCTCTCTAATTTCCTCTTCATTTTTTCCCTTTCATGATTATACTTACTACAATAAATTAATACATGCTTTATGTTTCTACTTCATCGCAAGAGCAAGATGTCTGTGCTATTGGTGGGCAATAACATCGGATACGACTTGATTGACAGGCTGAATGACCACGCAGATGGCGCAAATTGAGAACAAATTGGAAAGACATCGTAATCTCCTTTCCCTTTCGGCGTATCCCTGCTTATACCTTCATGGGTCGCCACAGCAAATAAATGTTTGATTTGGCAAAAGTTTGACATTGAATGCCCTTCCCGATACAAGACTCTGTATGAGTGACATGATTATGAGGAATTTTGCCATAAAACAAAATCAATGTGAATCCAATAACAGTTCAAACGTCAAATAAAATGTTACTAATGTAACTGCCGGGTGTTGTTCCCGGGACAGTTTGGGGTTTTGTTTGGGTGGGTTTTCCTGTGTTGTTGTTTTCCTAGTTTCACATGTTTTTCTCTGTTAATTACACGCACTTGTTCTCGTTTGTTCGCCCCGCTATTTATGTTCAGGTGTGTGCGTCAGTCTTTTGTCGGGTCATTGTCATTCGTGCTTAACCTGTTTTTGTTCCTGCCACTGCCAGCTTTATTATTAAAAGACTCTTTTTTTCCCCACACTTACCTGCCTGACGTCCCGCTCGCTTCATCCCTGGGGTCGTTTCACCACGAGCAAAACGTGACAGTTACATACAATACAATTACATACAACGCAACATTATTGTGATGTATTGTGATTTACATTTTCAGTGCATTCGTTCACATTCCAGCATGCGACCCTCATCTTGATTATCATGAAATTATTAGACCATTAGTGGCCATTCATGCGTGAAATTGTCAAATATAATTAAAAGATGAATCATAATAAAAAAACATCATGCGCAAAAAATGAAACATCTGTTCAGGTCAATGACTTCATATTGAAGCGTTTTATTAATCATCTTAATATGTATTAAATTGTTCCCATAAAACCCTCTGTATAAACAAATGTCAAGCATTCAGTCATAACAAGAATAATTGCATAAAATAATAGATACAATACAATAATAGATGCCATGTAATACGCAATAATACTATAGTTGTCGGGTCGAGTGGACGGAACCACGTGGACGGATCCCCGGATGCGGACACACAGCAGGTACAGGTAGGAACAGTCTCTTTTTAATGGGTCTCGCGGGACAAGCACACAAACCGGAACAAAAAGCGACGGTGAAAAAACATGTGCACCGTGACCAAATATGAGCACGACTCCAATGAACACAAAACGACCTGTGGGTCAGGCGGGCTACCAGCAGACTAGGGGGTGACGACGAAAGAGCGGCACAGCCAAACAACAAAGCAACACTATGGCTAGCAGAGGACTTGTAAGCACAGGAAGTAGGAGTGTAGAAAATCATCCGGCACCCTCCTGCTGCCGTCGACCAGACTATAAAGGGGCGCCCCCAATTGGGAACAGGTGTGTCCGCCTGGTAGCTCCGCCCAACTCCAGGGAGGCCTGCGTCTGCAACAAGACAAACAGAGCAGTAAAGGTCCAATAAGAAACACCCCCACGTCTAACAAAACAACAACCTCATGTCACCGCAGAGCGTGACAATAGTATGTGCTGTACACTTCCACAAGCATGCAAATGTAACATTCTGGCTGAAAATCACTTAATGGATTTCAAAGCACGATAGAACAATATTCACCTCATTTTTAAAAATTGCATATTGCAACATCAGTAATACATGCAAGCAGATGATTGTCTTCTTTTATTGGATGGCTTCTATATCTGTTTTCAACTACTGGCCTAACGCTCAACATTTGACACATCTCAACCCATTTCCTCCTCTTCGACCGTCTTCATACAAACTTATTTCATCTTCTACGGTCTTTCTCATATGTTCTTACTGTCTGTATAGAAATATATTTCATCTTCTACAGTCCTTTCGTTATATATATACTGTATAAATAAGTATATATGTATGTGTGTATACATATATGTATATATATGCACACACATATATATACATATACATATAGACATATATACATATACATATATATACACATACACACACACACATATATATATATATATAAAACAGAAGAAAATTGTGGCAAACTCTTAAGGGATAAACAGGGATAAGCCAAAAGGAAAAGAAGAATATATATATATATATATATATATGATTGATGACATATTTAAGGCTAAACGGAACGCACTACCTGACAGCAACCAGCAGAGGCGCTGTTAACTGAGTTGTGTGTGTTCATGTGAAGAGGGTGACGATATTATTCCGTGAAACGCAACAGTGGCACTGTAGCAGGAGTTGAGAGCATTCTTCAATGAATTATGTTCTGATATCAAATTTTTGAGTGGTTCCTGAATGGCAAGTGAATTTGCAGCAAGGAAAAGTCTCTTTGGAAGCGCCATGATTGGGTGCACTTCACTGTAGTAAAGCCTGGCGAGCAAAGAAAGATGGCGTTTGGATGCCAAAAAAACCCCCCCAAAACATGTGACAAACCAGAATGATACCTGAAAACTCACACACTTTTCACTTTTTGGCTTTGTCAGTTTCCATGGGAATAAAAGACAATTGAATGGGTCAGACGGAAAGGACTGGGCGAACTTCGATGAGGACTTTGGCAGAGTCCTTGAAGTTACACTGGCAGGAACGGCCAAGCAAAAGGTGAACACCGTTGCAGAGATCACATACAATCCAGGGAAAGAAAGGTGTGGAGTAATCGAGAGGAAGGGTAACACCAAGGCAACAAACCAAGATAACAGGCGAGAGCGCGAGATCCAATAGAACATTTAAAGCGAGTAAACCAGAGGAGGGAGAGGGATCAAGGGAGCTCACAAGCGGCCTCATCAAAATAAGAGGGGCAGAAAGGGCAAAGAAACTGCGTGAGGAAAAGGACAAACGGAGGGCCCAGGTAATTAAGGACCCGTATAACTTCTCCAGGACTTTACTGGGAGAAGCAAAATCTGGGAACCTGAATGGTCCCAAAGATGTGGAGGCAGCAAATACAGTATCAGCCAGTTTCGTACAATCTCTCTACTCAGCGTCACATGCAAAATCTTCCTTTCAGTGCAGGCAAAAGGGTTATTTCTTACATGTTTGGAAACGGGTATCTGAACACTTGTGTCCCAAAGGGGGCATTCAGTGATTTTCAGGATGCCTGGAACATACAAGGGTTTTGAACCTGATTATGCATGAAGCCAGGTCAAAAACAGGCAACTTGACAGTAGTCTGGTTGGACCCGACAAATGTCTTTGGTTCCTTCCCCTACAGTCTGCATACTTGGAAGGGATTAAGCTCTGATTTAAGACCAGAGACTACATCACACAGTGGCAGCACCTTGAGGCAGGAATTGTCACGGGATTCTGTTCATCATGGGCATGAACCTTATCATTACAGCAGCAGAGAAGGTTACTAGAGGGCCAGTCATGGCCTCTGGCGTTCGGCAACCGGTAATAAGGCATGGCCTGCTCCCCAGACTGAAGATTTATATAAATACTGGTCAATTCCTGTCTTCTCCCCAGCGTTTCCCGTCTTAAGCTCTGTTTGGAGGCAGCTTCGTCTGGAAGGTGGAGCAATGAGGTAGGTGGACGCAGTCTTCCATGTGTCTGAAATCCTACGTCCACACCAGGAAGAGACCAGACTATTTCGCTTGTTGACTTCACACTTCTCTGACACCACTTCCTTGTTCCCTTGTTCCCTTGCTTCCTTGCTTCCGTGCTATGTCTTTTTTCTAGTAAAAAATCACCACAATACATTTAAATATTACAGCAGAAATAGTTTCTTGCCTTCATATCTGTTTATGGCAAAACAATATACAATGTCAGAACAGAAAAAGAATATCAAATATATAAATAATATCAAAAAATCCGTTGACCAGAGATGCTTGTAACCCAAACGTTTCCTAAACCATTAGAACGTCTGACTGCAGCTTCACAAAAGAGGCGTTTCATCTTTGCATACAATTATAAACACAAATGATACAATATCAGCGATACTTTCCCCTCTTCACTACACGTCTCTACATAACTACTCACAAAGTACTCTAGTAATACTCTTCCTTCATACTTCTCAACTCAAAGTACTCTAGTAATACTCTTCCTTCATACTTCTCAACTCA